>JANZLQ010000029.1:7831061-7853279 GCA_026212715.1 Elanus axillaris | reverse complement strand
GCTTTTTTTGGACTCGTATTTAGCTTTTTCTGGCCTTTTGATTGCTCCTTATTAACAAAAATGAACAAGAACTGCATAGTCATATAACAGCATGACAAGTCCTAATGTTTTTTTCGAAAAAAAGAAGAAAATTTTACAGTAGGTTATAAAAAATTCAGCTATAGTGGTTCTGTAGCTCCCAGTTAATGCCATGATATGCTTCATAGTTGTAAAGAGTTTCCCACATATTCCTTCTCTTTCAAGTCCTGGAGAAATGCTCATATTTTATGGAAACTAATGTTAAGCTGCATGAAAGCTGCCAATGCTTCAAGGAACATCAGCCAAAGGGAAGCCAGAATGAGCGAGTTAGATCGGCTGTTCTCAAACTATGGTCCATACTATGCTTGCTGGTGCTCTGCCTGTTACTTAGCTGGTCATTTGTGCTACTGTTCCCCAGTTTCCATCCTGTCAACTACACTAGAAGTACGCTAAATAAACTACTTTGAGTTTACATGGTGAACTACATTAAATACAGAAAGATGCCCAAAGCTTCTTGTCCATCTAACTTCAATCACTACATGTGCATGTCTTGCACACAAGAAACAGACTATGTAGTCTCAAATGGAAAGGACCTAGTCCGTAAGATTACTGTACTCTAGTGTCTGCAATAATCTACCACAGTTTAGATTCACCAGTTCAGACAGTAAAGTCCTCCAGACCCCAGGAGGGACTTGCACTAGAATGCTTCTTCAGATAAGGAACTACTAAAGCCCCTTCTGGGATTGTAATGAACATTAACGTAAAAGTAAGAATGTGACTGTCAAACCAAATGGGGAAATTCAAGTTTACAGCTTTGACCCGTTAATATATGAATGTAAAAGCATCAGGTAACAACAGCAATTAATACAATCCAAGAAGTTCTAAAGGAAGAAAAGATTTATTTTTATACAGGATGGAGTAAGAGCTCTAAATGAGATGGCCTTTTTTCAGTTTTTCCCTTGTGGTGTGTCCCAAAATCCTCACTGGAGGTCACAGAAAAAGTTGTATAAGCAGCTGTGTAATGAAATGGGAAAGTGGGTTTGTGACAATTTCCATGCTTCTCTCCTGCCTGCCCCACCCAGCTGAAATCTCAATCTGGTTGTCTTAAATATCTTTAACTCATTGTATTCTGGATAATCAAAATTTTCTTAGAACACCTCTCCCCTACTTTGGGAAAGGGTTTTGGAGGGGGGGGTTGTCTTTTTTTTTTTGTAAGCCCACACACATTTAACTCAATGGAGAATTCACTTCAAAAGCTTCCTTTCAACTGTTTATGAGCATATAAATAGCTATGCAGGAAAAAAAGTCAATAACTTGTCTAGTATGCTTCCTGTTTCAAACAATGGCAAACCTTGGGTATTTTGGGATGAAAATGTCCATCTTCTTGTATCTTTCTATCACCTGATAAGTGTATGTGCATGTGTATATCTATATCTATCTATATAAAGGTACACCTGTATTTACACACACATGCAAATACATCCCCATGCAAATATTTCCTTTATATATATAATTCACCAAAAGAAAATACTTAGGCTAACTTCCAGATGTGTAAATATAACAGCAGCTAAACATAACATTTCCATTTCAAGTTTAATAGTGGTTAAAAAGGTTATTTCCCATGTTCTGTGTCTTCAGTTATTTAGTTTATATCAGTTACTCATATGCACTTTAACCTGCACTTTTTCAACCACAACTTTATAGTCATTGTGCAAGCCTGCAAGCATGAAAGCCTGCTTCTGCAGCTGAGATTTGTTTCTGAAATTTTGAAGAGTAGGCTATGAAGCTATCATCCTCAGAGGACTTTCTGTACCTTTCAGGGAACATCTCTGAAACAGAGAATTTACCCAGAATGGTAGGTAAATTTAAATATATAAGACCTATTTATGCATTTCAGCTGGACCAGTAAATAGCTGAAATGTGGTAATGTGGTTTCAGTTCTATGTACTTAGAGCATTGTCTTCATAAGTAAGATGTTCCCAGCATGTCAGTTGTCTGGAAGTAGCGATCTTAAGTTAGACCTCCTCTAACACAAACATCTTCAAAATTAAAAATCACAGTAGGAAATCAGAAAGAATTGCTCCCCAGGGGCATCTGTATTCTTAGTGAAACATCAGCTTTTGTCTATGTCATTTCTAGGCATCATCTAGTTACAGACCCTGTTGTTTAACACTTATCATGTAGTTGCCACTCTGCTTAACCAAACTGTCCAAAGTATTCAAACCATCACCCTTTTTTTCAGGGCTCATTACCAAATTTACTTACAACAAGAGTTCAGTTAACATTTAAAGAGAAACAGGCAGATTTTCTTGACAAAGTTCTCAAGCCCTCACAGCAGCTAAAGGCTCATTTCCTCAAATTCATGGTTTTTTTCCACAGTCGCACTTGTGCTCTTCTCCTGCAAACATCAGCAGGGATTTGAGGACTCTTACCAGGAAGGAAAGGGTGCTGGAGAATTTTGTTCACGTGGGGTGTTGGTTCTCTATTTGTCTCTTTTTCAGCTACGTCCACTCTCCTTTGAAAAGATACCACCCCAGTAGCTTTAAAACATAAAACTTTATCACTGTATTCTTTTCTTGCTTAGTCAACCTTTTTATTACTTCTGTGCATCTTCTGCTACATTCATCTCATTTACCTCTGTATTTGTTATGCTTTCTCAATGCACCTTATCTTTCCATGATTAACATGAATGAAAAAATGCTTCCTTTGCACATACATTAGTCTCTTTTGTCAGAGTAACTGCTTTACGTCAAAGTTATCTATTTTCAACAAATCAGACTTTTAAAGTGGTTTTAAAATAAACATTTGTAGAGCATACCGTGCTTTCTTACCTGAACAGAGTTGTTCGACTTTTGTGTAGTTTAAAGCTAATATATCATTAACCCATGCGATGATGTCATGTCTGCTCATAGTCTCTTGGGTTATAGAGGTAGAGTATACGTTGACCGCCATTCCCCAACTAGGAAAAAAAAGGACAAAAAACTGTTTTTGACATTTTGATAATTGTTTTCTGAATACGATGCATTTACACTTCTTGTTCAAAAAAAGAAGGAAAAGCTGCATCACTGTGTAACCTTTTATTTATTGAGAAAGGAGGCTTAGTTTTTATTCTTTGATAATGCATAACCTCCTCAATGTCCTCTTGGTATCTATGAACTTTTCTCTGGCTGTCATTGTGAACTTAAAGAACATACAAACCTACAGTATTCTGCTTAATGCTAATAAGGTAGGAAAACAAGAATTAGACAAAGCCTAAAGAAACACAGACAGGATGAAAGACCTGGGATTTTGTCACATAATGCTGCACAAATATAGTGATCTGACATCTGTCTGTCAGCTTTTTTGCCACTGCATGATGATCAGACTGCCTAAACCAGTATTTAATTTTCAGTTAACTACTAAAAGATGTAGGTGTTCTGCTCTACCCAAATACTGATTTTTTTTTACTGCAACAGGGGCCTTTTGGATCATTGATTCAGTTCCTAATGCTTACAGAGTGAATACCAGATAATCTTTTTTATCAATTTACCAACCTCTATCCTGAAAGTAACCGAGACTTGCACCCCAACCATCTGGTTGGAAAGCTGCTGCAGAGCCCGATTCCTCTAAATCATTAGGAACATTTCCTCTCAGCTTAAACACATTTGTTCTTCTGTAAACATTATCCTCCAGCTCTAATGGCTTTTTCTTCCCCAGAGCTGATTTCATACTGCATTAGAGACAGCACTCAGAGTCTGTCCCAATGCCCAGGTAGTCCAGATTAAACAAATCAATCCTCCAAGTCTCTTATCAAGTCAAACCTTCACTTACTGGTCATGCCAGCAGTCCTTGAACACAGCCAAACAGTTTCAGACTGTGTTCAGATAAGGTTTCACCAAGACCTTGGGAAATGGTACTTTGTGCTGAAAATTTGCATAGCCACATCATCTTAAATAGATTCTTCTAGCTGGCTAAGGTCCTTTCCTGCAAGTAGGTAGTTCATAGCAGCTTTTGTCATCAGTCCCCAAGTGCATAGACTGGAAATGCATACTATTGGATTTTATTCCGTTACTCAACACTAGTAACATCTTTTTGTTACAAGATTGCTAATAAAAAAGATGAGAACATTCAAGTTTCTCTCATCAGCAGTTTCAAAGAGCGGAGCCAAGATCATTCATGAAGAGAGCAATGTTCCCAAGACTAGGGGACTTCAGGAAGTCCACTAGTAACAATCCAAGTAAGAGGTGTCTCAGAAATTATCAAATAGTCAACAAAGTTGCCCTATTATTGCTGGAAAGAAAGGGTTTCATAGGGACTGCACACCTTTGTCTCTAGTGACACCTTGTAGCTAACACTTAACTGGGTAGCTCTGGTGCCAGTCCTGCTACCTCAGCCTTGGACCTCAACCTTCTCCCTCAGTGAAAGAGGACAGGATCTCCTCTGTGGGATCCAAGGTCTCCACAGACTATTTCCATTGACAATTTGCAAGATGTAACTGTTTGAAGCTTGATAGACAATTCTGCAGAGAACACAAAGACTGCAGGTTAACTCCATCCATTTCTTAGGTGTGCTGAAGCAACCCAGCCAGATAAAAAGTGTAAAAAACCCACCAGCATGGAAGTTGATAGAGTAACATGTAAGTGTGTAAGTATGTACAGCAAGGAATGCATTTAAAATACAAGATGAAAAAGTTCATAATATAGGTCACTTTCTACAAAACAAATTTCACAAACACAGAAGATCGTTCAAATTGTCTCCATCTACTGATATTAAGATCCAAAACATAAAATCCCCAAATTTGCCTCATGAGAAGGGAAAAAAAAAAAAAAAAGACAGGCTAGAAAGGGAAAATAGGCTTAAAAAAATTCATGCTGTGGTAGTCAAGCTACTACTGCCAGCAATTCATGCAGAACCAGGCTGCCCACCCCTCTACCTGCTTCTGTATGGACACCTCTGAAGCACAGAAGAAATCAGCTGGTCCTCAGCCTGTTCAGTTCTTCCTGCAGGCTCCCAGACAGTCCAGCTAATTGTACAAACATAGCACTGTATTCACTGTAACAGTTAGCAAAGGTCATTTTCTTGGCACACACTAAGTGCTTGGATTGAACCAAGCACTAGGAACAAAGTTTTAGAAATAGGGAGTGCCCTTTTACTCTTAAAACCACACCATAATGGCTAACCATGAAAGCTTTGCTTCAACATCAGAATGGAAGGGACTGAGGAGGCAAACAGCACCTTTGTTACTAATGGTATCTGAAGTTTAAAATGTCACTGTTAGCATGGGGTTTACTTCAGTGGTTTTAGCCTCTTCATATAGATAAGAAACAAACAGAAAGATACTACCACTGTCACTATTAAACTAACATGTTCAGTATTGTTTGTAAGATCAGTTCAAGTAAACAGCTTAATAGTGACTTTAATACTCATTTAATATTCAGAATACCAAGTTTTAATATTAAACCAAGAGATCAGTATGGAATAGTCCACTCGATCCTGAAGAAGCTAAAGATATTTAGATACTAACATGAAATAAAGTGTGTCAAAGCTAATCTGATTTGTAATTGCCACTACTTCAAAGTTTAATTGTCCTCTCTAGGCCAGGCAGAACTCAGAACAATGATCAGCTACCAGTAGTGAAAGCAGCAAGTCTACTCTGTTAAACAGATCAAGAAAATCTACACACAGGAAGGAAGCAGAAATTTCCTCATCATCCTTCTCCAAGAGCAACAGCAAAGAGCAATACCTATCCTTCTGCAAGTGACAGGAGAGCAAACAACCTCCTTTCCTGCAGTGCATGGGATAGAGAACTCTACTTCAGGAAACAGTGAGTAAATTAATAACCTTGAATTTTACAACGATACCCTGAAGGATATCTGTAATATAACTTATGCTGTGTCTGCAAATGAATTATTATGGTCTATGGGTCAAACAAAAGTTCAGGCTATTTGTTAGAGAGAATAGCTTGACCTTCGAACACACAGGTATGTACAAGCGTGCATCAATACAATTTTAAACAAACGTATGCAAAACAAATCAGAATTTCTGTTAAAAAATAGAATAACATACCATTGCCATTTATTGTCAGTGACTTGTTAACATATATCTGAACCTTCCATGGTGTCTTCTCTTGGAAAAGTTCACCATGCCTTTGCTTCCTCTGTCCTCCACCCTCCTAATGGTTATGTTTTAAATAAACTCAGCTGGAAAAGGTTTCCTTAACTGTAAGCATGTTCTAATTCAGTGTTCAGACACACACATATCCTGTTTGCCACATAGACAGACCTTGGGGGGAAAAAAAGAAAAAAAACCAAACCCAACAACAACCCCCCCTCCTCCAAAAAAAAAGAGAGACTCAAAAAAAAGAACAACCAGGTATAGGTAGCAGAGCTGCCATGCTCAGTGATAGACAAGAACCCCTGTGCATGACATCCACAGCTGGGCCTGGGTTTCCTCCAGGACTCAGTTCCCCATGTGCTAAACTGCTTTGAAAAATATGATCCAGATTCAAAACAGATATTCATAAACATCTGTAAGGTGATGCAAGAGAACAGCTGGACAGGTGGAAATGCACAGGCTGTACTCTGTGAACAGCCAAGTAACTAATAACTTGATTCTATGTCCTAATAGACTATTTCTTCCCAATAACATTATTTACATTTTCAACTGGTTAGGCTGTCCCTTGTTTAGGCTGAAGGCTAACAAGCACAAGATTGCTATGAGGCTTATTACAAGCCTGAAAACCAGAATCTACCTGAGATCTTCCACCTTCCCTAGAGATGCCTGGCAATTCTACAGTAACTAAAAGCAGACTGAAGATAGCAAGCACACCATATCCCCCACTTCAGAGCACACAGGTGGAGATTAAAAACCTCTGGTTGTTACAGTGCTGCCTAACCACAAAGGACTCTCCCTTGTTTTACTTACAAGAAACTGAAATTAAAAACCCCAATAAATACTAACAAGCCATAGGAGACTCTTCACATACTAGTCCAGGCCATTTCAGAAAAACACTTCACATAATGCACAACTAAGCACCACAGACCTGAGTTCAGAGGATTAGTTAGGCGCTGAGAATCAGGCATATGCTTAAATAGTTTCCCCAGTCAGAAATATACTGGCTCAGCATGTCCGATGGTAAACATTACACCCAAAGGAGTATTAATTTTTTAAGGCATTACATGCAGCACTTCACATTCAGCTATTGGGCATTTTCCACTGCTCTTGCTAGAGATAACTGCAGCTGTTACAAGGTACTATCCAGCTGTGTTTAAGGACAGTTTTGCAAGAGGCTTATTTATTTTTCTGGGGAGAAACTAACAGTTTTTTGCCAGCAGCAGCTGTATTACAACAAACCACTAATAATGAAAAGACTGGAAGGATTACAGCAATGAATCTATCTGCAGCACAAAAACTCACCTCACATGCCATCACCTCTGAACCTGCAAAGCCTTACTGTTTCATACTCTTAGGCACAGTATGATGTTAAGTTTTAAAATGCAGTAGAAAGCCCACATGACAATATAAAGAGGAGCCTTCTGGAAGCCAGCACCTGACAGCATCAGGATAGATGCTGCCAGTAAAACAAAAGATCTCACAGATTACTGAAGCGGAAGATAGAGCAGAAAGGCTAAGACGTAGCTGAGTGAGACTGCTGTATCTCCTGTTGGAAAGGCTTTCTAGATTAAAGCTGCCGTGAAACAAAAATCCCTGAAGGAAGAAACCTGCCAGCCTCCATGGCTGCATCCCTGTAGAAGGAAAATTCATCTTTTCGTATCATCCTGAAATGGCAGCTCATTTGCAGCTGGACCTTGCCTGCTTCTTTAACATTCACTGCATACAGCCTTAGCCATAGCCATTAGAGGCCAGTTATGCTTGAGGTTGTCTTTACTGAAAGGAGTCTTGAGGACAGAAAAACAACGCAAAAAGCTCCTGTGCAACACTGACAACACTGTTCTTATTCTCCCTTTTGACTTACGCTGTACTCCTGCAGCAAATGCAATGGCCGTGGGCACAGCCCTCACGTCAGAGCGCTGCAACTGAAGTGGTATTTGTAACAAGCAACATTTCTATCTAGTCAGAAACTCAGTTAAGATTAACCCAAATGAAGTATTGCCATGGAAAAAAAGAAGAAAAGGAGAAAAGAATCCTGTGGTTGTAACATTGGGAGACATTCACACCTTTTAAAATGCTGAACACCAAATCTCTTGTGCACTGTTCTCATGTTACTAAATAGCATTGAAATGTTAAAAATCTTTTATTATCTGTGCATCTCACTCACTTCTGAGTGCCATTTTACCTTTAAAACATGGATCTGATGTGAAGATCTAAAATGATTTGTGAAGCATACTAAGTCTAGACAAGACTGAGGCAATCCATCTACATTTTGATTGCTTGAATGTTGCAGGATTACCATTTAACACAACAATCAGCATATTTTCCATTGTTTTCATTGCAGTTCCCTGTTTAAATGCAAGTGAGATTAGAGTGAGAGAGATTTACTTTCATTAGATTAGGGCATTTTCAAGTTTTTTTCTTTTAAATTAAAGGCTGCCTGCCAATGCTGGGATGTTCTGACCTACATAAATGCTTATGACAGGTCTCAAGGACTGGTTTAGACCGAAATCTGAGTAACTCTTATAAAGACTGGTGGTAATTCTGTTTTGTGGTACATATGGCTTCAGAAGTAAAAAAAAAAAACAAAACAAAATGTTTTATCTGAGAGGCAGAAAAATACTGGTACTTTTTCAGACATTCAGTTCCCCCAAATCTGAAAAACACAATCAAAAGTATTCAAACAATATACACAATTTGAGCCAAAACCTCTGAGATGTTTTGACCCAATAACTAGCAATGTATTACACTGTCTACTGCATAGTTTTTACAGGACAGTTTTAAGTTTATTCACTCACCAGTGAAATTGGGGTAGCTCACCAAAATGAACAGTTACAAATTCCAAGAAAATTACTTAGTGCTTGGAAGATTTTAGGGCACCTGAGGAGGACAAGCCACATTCACTGGCTCACTTGAAGTTAATTTTTTTGATCTGCCAGTCACATTTGCATAACATAAGTAAGATTTTTTTACTTCTCCTACTACCTTCTCGCTCCTGCTGCCACTGAAACTGTATAGTAATGTAATACATAATGTCATGTCTCTACAACAATACTAACACTTTTATTTTTTTCCAGGCTTCACCTTTGCCTCCAAAAGTACAATGCAATATTAACACTTAACTACATGATATCTTAATTGTGGCTGAAAGTATTTGCATACTCTGAAAGGTTCATTATCAATTTCTATGAGTAAACAAATCTTAACTAAAAAATACATTCTTGACAAAGGATAGAGGTTCAAGAAAGGCAGACATCAATAGCTTACACAAAATGGAAGCAATTTAGAGTCTTTGGCCACCACCATTTCCAGGTAGGTATACTCACTCTGATTGGTTAGAAATGAACCACAGCGATGCACAGCACCCTCAAACTGGACCTCAGAATCATCAAAAAAAGCAATAGCAGTGCTCAACACTGAACAGACAGGTACTGGTTATCATGGAGAAAGGATGCACAAATTTCAGTATAAAATGAATGGTACTACAAATTGACAAGGCATTTTATTAATGAAGAACCACAATTATCTTTGAAGTGGGCTGAATGAGAAGAATGTGTGACAAGGATGCAGTGCTAAAAAATAAACTGCTTTTGCTTACAGTTATTACCCACTCCCCCCACAAGGCTTTCAGCTCCAAGATCTTAAGCTTGAATTGCTGCTCTGATGCCCTGAAGGAAGACAATCAACCTGTAAAATTTTCACAATAGACACTAGCGAGTATTCTACCCTTCACAAGAGTCAAGGGGATTGGGGGGGGGAAGGTTGATTCAGAGAAAAATTGAAAAATAATTCTCAGACTTATGTTATATAGTAAACTCAAGTCAGTTAGAAACACCTACATTTTAGAAAACAGAAGACGATCTATGACCATTCTGTAACTAGAAAAAACTTGAAAAAGCTGATGAATAAACCAACATTTAATCTTCTGTGAAACAAAGTCTCAATTCACAAAGACACACATGGGAGCTTTAATTCTCCTTTTATTATTTTTTTTTCTCTTATGGAAACTAACAGATTACTAAGCACACATGCAGACACCACTAAAGGATTTTTAAGAGGTTAAAAACATGCCACCCTTTAGCAGTGTAAGAGCAGTGCTAAGTACACTCATCATGGTGGAGAAAGGATGCCTTGAGAAGACGCACATGTTTAGCAAGCCTCAGTTCCTAGCTTGGGTTCTGCAAGCAACAGGGGACCCTCCTACATTTTGCTCCCACTAGATGATGGATAAGTATTTGAGGATCTACTGTCTGAAAAAATAAAAGTGCTTTAGCAAATGCAGATTTACTGGGAAATTAAGACAGCAGCTCAGGAGAGCTTGTCTCCAAACCCACTGCCCCATGAGTGCAGCACATGAACTTCCAGGCAAAACAATGTGGATACAGCCACGCACCTGAGAAGCCACCTGAATCTACACCAGGGAGACATCTGCCCTGGATTAGGAAGGGATAAAAATCATCAGAAACCTTGATTAAGAAAGACCAACACTGCCAGACACCCAGATTGCTGGACACCCGAGGCACTGTCAGAGGCATAACCCACCGGTACAGCAGTCCGGCAGCAGCTCTGGCAGGGCAGGCAGCCCACACTGCTCCTGACTCCTGCCAGTTCCGCCTTTTAAGTCCAGAAAACACTGTGGGCAGGCTTGGGAGTTTCAGCAGGGATGAGATCCAACTAGAGTCAGATGAAGTCACCAAATGAATTTAGTTTTGACCTATCCGGGGTTTTGCCACCCCCCTCCTCCTCCCCGACATGTATACATTCGGAGGTGAAAGGCTAAAGTAACATGCCGATTTACTCCAAGCATAACGTAATGGCAAATGAGATTTTGTAATACTATACAGCCCTCCTGATGGGGGGCCTGAGCAGCCTCCAAGCGCCTCACGCCCCCGCACAGAGACAGGGGAGCAAGGCAGTGACTCAGCAGGAGACAGGCACTGAGCATCCACGGGTCTCAGAAGAGGACAAGTCTGGGAAGAAGGGAAAACAGGAGGATTAAACAAGGGGAAATACAATGCCTTTCTCCTAACATGTAGCTGCCATTTCCTAATGGGAGACCGCAGTACACTTAATAAAACCTGGTTGTCCAAAGCATGCGAAGTTAACCCGGAGAGCACTCTCACGGGAAAGGTCTTGTGCTAGCTGAGGAGGGACTACATACACCTTTTCTACTCACAAATGATGTAATATGATACAGAGAACAAGGACTTCCATGCATCAACTTTTCTCTCTTTTACATTAAAAACAAATGTAGATATACACTGATTTATTTATGCATTGCCACCTTTATTCTAACCTTAATATACATGTATGTTAGAATCACAGAATATCCTGAGTTGGAAAAGACCCACCAAGGATCACCAAGTCCCACTCCCTGTTTCCGCAGGGAGCGAGGGCCTTTGAGAGTGGCCTTCTAAGCAGGCACTTTGAAGGCACCTGGAGCGACACCCAGGAAAGGACAAGAAATAGCACAGCAACCACCTGTGCAACCAGTGCAACCATCCCAGGACCCGTGGGGAAAGGTGCTGGAGCACAGCCTGCACGACAGCCGCCGAGCTGCCAGGCAGCCAGCCAGCCTCGCTCCATCCCTGAACGAGTCATCGTGGCAAGAAGGTGATGACACTGAGCAGGGGTATAAGACAACATTTATTTTAAGACACCTTTACCCTGCAGTTGTAAACAAGCATGTGACAACAGATGAAGCAACAGGCAACCGTGCTGGCTGCTTTCACTGGTGCATCACTCTAAGACATGGTAGTGTATTTTTGTAAGGTAAAATATTAAGCTCTAGTATGGTTGTGCAGGGCTTCCACTGCTCCCACAGCTCTGCTGCCATTCGAGGTTCAAAGGAGAAGTACCAGGCTTTCTGCTGGGTGTGCGGGGCACTCGGTGGGCAGGTTTCTAGGACCAAGCTCCAGCAGACGTCTGTGACCTGAACCACATGTAAGTCCCCTGCCAGCACTGTCTCTGCAGACTGCTGGGACAACACACTATATAGCTTTTTACTAGGCTCTGTGTTCAACTTCTCCCCCACTTCTCCCTGCACCACTGGTGAAAGCTAGACTAATAATAATAATAAAAAGATCTCAGAGTTCTAACACCTCCAGTGTTGCTGAAATAGGCCCAAATAAATACTCTTGTCTTTGGCTTGTATAAACTCCCTACAAATCATTATTAATATTATACAGCTTTCAAGTGTTAACACTACCAGCCACAATGCTGAATTTTGGGTTTGGATACCAGAGTAACTTGACCTCTTCCTCATTCTCATGAGTTAATACTATAACAGACAAGGAAACACTCTGAAATTATTCTGGTGCAAGATACTACCAGTAAATTACTTGCACTTAAGAATTAATCCTACCAAGGACTATCTAGAACAGGGCTTAACTAAGTGCAATTGCTTAACTGCTAAATTAATTTTGGAGCAACTGAAACTAGAATTCACTAATCCTTCATGGAGTAAATTGCCCTTTAGGAACACACTAGCTCAACCATCTGTGATTTATGTAATGTATTATTCTTGCTGTGTGCCAGTAACCACAAACTTATTTTACCATTGTTCCACTACCAACGCAATTGCTGAGACTACCAGCATCAAGTAAATCTTTCCCCAAACTGATTTTTTCAACCATGTTGGTCTTTGAAGGTCTTTGAAGTCAGTGTTTCCTTTTAGATTTTAGCTTTTAACATCTCCTGCCTGCAAATCTAAAAGGGGAAATACCTAAAGCTTTGTTTTTTCCCAAATAGTGTTCTTTAGATGGTGCCTACTGCTTTGATGCAACTGTGATTGTAAGTACAGAATTACTGGCAGTTACAACAGCCTTTATCTACGAGCCCCAGTAAAGCCTTGTACCTTAAGCTAAGAGAAGCATAGATGTACTGTTTAATAGGATTTGGCCTCCTTTCATGGAATATCTTGAGGTCAATTCCTAAAGTATATTGCTTCCAGCTGGCAAACGATGACACTACCAAGTTCAACTCCCACAATAAACAAGGCCAAAAAAAAAGCTTATTGCTTGAATTACCTTCAACTACATGTAAGTTCAGTTAAGAAGGTAATAACCTGTGTTGCAATGTGAATATTTAGTTTCCTCAACTGTCTCAGTGTTGCTGTTGGTCATGCGACAAGACAGTTCTGTACCACTCCCTGTAAAAGCACGTCAAACTAAGCACACATTTGAGACAGTTTAAGAGCTGTGCTCATGGTTAAACATTTTCTGCAGATTAAGCTTATCAATAATGTTAATATTTTCTGCTTGAAAAAATACACAATTCCTTAAAAGCAGAGGGAGTAATTTAACAGCTTTTAAGTTCAAGACATAATCTAATTGCAATGTACATAATTAATTTTATGACATAGCAAAACTATCCCTTTACTCTGCTGTGTGTCTATGAACTTTTGGTCATCCCTGGGTACTAAAGTGCAGAAGTTGCTCCCAGTGACTTAGAGAATGGGATATGAAGTAATTAATACACTGCAGCAGAAACAGAAGTATAGCTTTTGCAAGAATTAAGCTAGAAGACAGTTGAAATGACAGATTAAAACTGAGACTGCATACACACATTTTTCTTTTCTGTGTGCAACCTTTGATGATAGGATGATTTCACCTTAGTGGCCATATGATATTCCTTTCACTTTTAAAGCACCTGATTTCATTAGTTTGTTTTGTGTGCTGCATTTTTAACTCAAGAGCTGTTTATGCCTATTAGAGTGACAGAATAGGATTATAAAGTGACTCAGGTTGGCAGGGAACTTCAAAGATACCTGCTCCAACCTCCCATTCACAGCAGTCAGCAAGAGAAGGCTGCTAATGGTCCCATCTAGCTGAGTTTCGAGTCTCTCCAAGGACAGATATTCCACAGTCTCCCCAGGTAACCTCTTCTAGCGTTTTGACCGTCTCCACTGTGACAATTTTTTCTCCAGGTATCTAAAGACATTTCTCCTGTTTCAGCTGCTGACTGCCATTGCCTCTCATCCTCTCCCTGTGCACCTCAGAGAAGAACCTGGCTCCATCTTCTCTACAACCCCCCATTAGACAGCTAAAGACTGCAATGAGATCTTCCCCTCTCCCGAGCAATCTCTTCTGCAGGCTGACCAAACCCAGCTTACACGCTCCAGCCCCTTGACCATCCTGGTGGCCCTCCGCCCTGCTCACTTTGGTATGTCACTGTCTTTCGCAAATCGGAGAGGCCAAATTCAGACACAGTATGCGAGATGTGGTCTCAGAAGCACCAGAGGGGAATAATCACTTCCCCGGAGCTGCTGGCTACTTGCCTGCTAACGCAGCCCAGCATGGGCTTGGCCGCCTTCCCTGCAAGAGCACACTGCTGACTCATGTTCATCTTGTTCACTAGCACCACCAGGTCCATACTGTGTATGTAGCACTTCAGGAACAACTGGGGGGTGTGGGGGGTGTGTGTGCTTAAGGTGATAGTGGAAAAAGCCACCTCACCGCATTAAAAATAGAGCTGCTTAAGAGACAAGGCAGTTCTACAGCATCCTGGTTGCTGTAAAACTCATTTCACACTTGGGGACCACAGGTTAAAAATGTACATTGGAGAGCCAAACTTCTGCAGGGAGAAATATATATTAAAGGAAAAGAAAGAAAATACTCCCTAGGCCTCCTTAAGTCTGACAACTGGCACAACAGGAATGTGTTGACTGAAAACAGTGTTTTCAGATCCCGATTCAGGCAAGGAGCGATATGGACCTCAAACAATAATTCAGTAAAATATAATTAACGCCATTCTGCATAACAAGGTTTCCAGCAGAACAGCTGTTAACATGTGAATGCTGTCCTTTTAGGAAAAATGTATCCCTTCTATTCAACCAATTATCATTTCACTGCCTCCATGTTCACAGCATTCCTACACACCATAGTCTTTCTGTATACAAAAGCTCCTGCGGGGACTTTCATATCACTGGGTTACGTACTCCACTTCCATACAAACAATTACTCACAGATTCTATAGTTATTTTAATAAGCTATGATTTGTATACCACTGAATCCATAAGTAAAGCAAATTCATATTCTACTTTAAATATTTCAGTGCTTCCTACTCTTGATATTACTGGACTAGCTCCACAGAGATTAACCTTAAGAAGTGAAGCATAACAACCATGTAAAATTTGCCTAAAATGAATTATCATTCCCCCCAAATTGTTTAATACATATTGCCAGCAAGCCCTTCCGAGCATCAATGCTGCATTCCAGAGTGACAGGCAAGAATTTGCATTCATGTGCATCTCTGAATAATTACAGCTGCTTGGGTAGGAAATCTGTATGGTACTAAGGAACCCTGCTGTAGGGGGGATATTCACTTGAGTGACTCCTAAAAGATAAAACTGCAGCCCACGGATCTCGCTAACTAGCTCTCAGGGTTCCAAATTGCCAAGAAAAATAATACTGAAAATTAAACCTCTGAAACAATACACGCAACCATATGGAAAAACAGGACATACAGCATTGCTTTACACTATACCATTAGAGCAAAATAAGCTATTCCTTTACTCTGTCAACTGCCACACTGGAGAAGGGCCCATTTTACGCAGAAGAAATCCCAAACCCCAAACCGAGAATTTTTCAGTTTGCATAGCTTGTTTAAATATTGTTCCAGACCACTCTAAGTTTCTGTTTAAATTCACACGAGCTCACACCAATGCTTCTGTCCTTGCACCTCCACCCTTGCAGGACCTACATTCACAGGCTCAATCTTCCATCACCTCATCCATATTTCAAACCCCTTCCCTCCCTCAGTCAACACAAGTAAGCAATGCAAGAGAGCCGTACGCAAGGCCGGAAGATCAAGACCACGACCTCCACAGCATACTCCTCTCCAGGCAGAACAATTTGGCACAGTTGTAGGATTTCCTACGGAAGCTACATCCTTAAGTCTCAACTCATTGATGAATGTTTACATTTCCTGTTTGGATAGCATAGCAAAAAAACAGATTTAACACAAAAGCACCCCTAAACATGGGGCTCTGTGGGAAACAAGAAATTATTTCGGAGTGGTTAAGCTGAGCTATTTAATGGGTGCGCTTTCAGTATAGAGAGCTTTCTCTATCAAATATTTAATAACTTAGTATACCACTAGAAAACAAGACAAACTTCTGTCAAAATATCACAGGCAAGACTTTCATTCTGAATTAAATATGGGATAGCATGAAGACAACAGAACTGTGTTAAAAATAAAAAAGCCACCACTTTTAAAACCCCAACAATTAAATATATGTTCAGTAAACTTTTATAGCCAATATTCCCCTTCCCCTCCCACCTAATTATAATGAAACAATATGAAGAAGATGCTTTATCAGTGAGTCAGGCAGCAGAGATCTGAGCAAGATCCAAACAGCTATGCAGTGCTCAGCTAACACCATTCACAGAAACAAGGATGTTTTCCATTTACATTCCCTAGCATGAACACTGGAAGCTAGCGATCAGTGCTGCTAGCTGGAGGTCAGGATTCAGGGAGCGAGGGGACGCAAGTATCCAAACGCTGTCCTGGTGCAGTGCGAGTCTCCCCACCACCGCCACCACGCTTACTCCACGCTGCAGCCTTCGTGCCATCCCGCTCAGTGGTTTGAATGATTGAGAACAGATGTGGTGAGACCACTCGTTTTCAATTATCAAACAAAGGCTGAAAGTTGCATCTCCAAAATGAAAAGCTGGCACATGATTTATCTTCTTCCTTACCAAGCCTTTGCTATAATTAGCTGTGGGCATGAGGAAGGAGAAAAGACTGTCAAATTAAACTAACCCCCCCCCAAGCCCCCAAAACAGAACCTCTGAAAATATTTTTCAAAAGTCGCTTTTTCAAATGCCAAGGCTTGAAATGTAGACCTCGTACACTTAGTTTTTGTTACTGCATCCCAAAACAAGTTTTATATCTCAAAAGGTTAGTCCAGGTATGCCACCTAGGAGAACATTCTGGTGGTTGAGCCTGCTTGTCATTAGGTAGCTGCATCTCCCTCAAACTAGCCATTCATGCAGCAAAGGAAAAACTCAAAGAAATAGCTTTAATCAGGCTCTCTTGGTCCACAGCCCCACCTCCAAATCACCCTTCTTTCAGTCCAGCATATTTTTCACTGCCTGTTTTCCAGGGATGCTAGATTGGAAACTAGGCAGAAGCCAAACTGCCTATTTCTAAAAGTGACAGCATCAGGTTCACTTCTCACATATCCTAAACTAGCTCCTTTTGTTGTTAATATGCCAGAAACACACTGCTGTTGCTATGCAGCTCAACAAGGTAGTTTAAAAAAAACCCACAGCATACAACAAAAACTAGAACGCAGCCTCCCACCTACAGGATATTTCCGAAACCCATGGAGACAGGGTGCAAATTAGGTATACTCAGACCTTTTTGGTGAGAGTGCTTGGGTGCAAGCTGAGAAGATAGTGCTGTCTGAACGCTACTTATGTTACTTTCATTTCCTTACACAAACTGGTTTGTCTGTGGAGTGTTGTTTTCTTCCTTCCCCCTCCCCGCCCTCCCCCCAAGCTACCTCTCTCTCAGCCCCGGATTTTAACAAATATCCTCAACTCCCAAAACATTGTGAAGATACTTCTTTCAAGGAAGATCTAAATCCAGGTCGAGAGAGGTAGTCCAATAATGCAGGCACAGACTATCTAGGCTTCAAACTACTGATGCAGTGTTGAGCAGAGTCATCCTCATAACCCTCCAAGCCATTTACATGCACTCACATGTGATTCCAGTTATCGTCAGACAGTTTCACCTTGTACTTTTTGAGAGCTGGACTTGCCCAGCAGAAGATACTCACCAAAACAGCTCTCCCTAGGCAGAGTGCTCCCTAATCAGAAAACAAGATTAAAGAGCAGCAGCAGTGGCAGTGACAGGAAGCCAGCTTTATGAAAGTGAAAGAGAAAACAGAGTGTACCTAAGCTCAGAGGAACCAAAGAAAGATTTCTGCACGATATCTCTCTTATGCTGGCTAGTAGCTGCTGGCTGTAAGTCATAAGGCTGGTCTCCTCTTGGATAGCTAGCAACCACCTTGTTGCAGTCTAGATGCCTGACAGACAAGGGGGTTATCACAAATACCACTTTTAGAAAAGCTCAAGCCAAATTTATGGGGTGTGATTTATGGGTTTTTTTTAAAACAAACATTTATTATTGCCTTTCTCCTGCTTCCAGTGAAATCCAGGGCAAAATTCTCATAATCTGCAATAGGAGCACTTAGGCCAAGAGCAAATGCCTCTGAAAATAATGTTTCAGTTACTAATATATTTAGTAGTATTTGCCTTGACTAGCATTTATTGTTCCAGGTGGTGAAATCAGTCATGCCCGTCTATTCGATGAAGTGAGAAGACAACTCACTGTTTTTACTCTGTATCGTCTTCCCAGTTCTCAGGAAGCTTGGACCTTCATATATTAATGTTATCAACACAAACGGTCTTTTTTTACTTCAGTGGAATTACCTGCTTACCACATTCAATGGAATCTAATTTTAGAGCAAGAAATGCCTTCCGGCCAGAGTAGGGCAAAGCAGTAAGTCTCCCTCCGTACCCTGAGTACAGCTGCACACATGTGGAAGGCACAGAGTCACCAGGGACAGTGGCAGGGACGTGTCCTGCAGAAGGACGGATGCTCTCTGCCACGCTGCGTCCGGCAATTCATCGCGAGGTGGGAAGGCAAAGACCAAAACGGATTTTGCTAGAATGTAAATCTCGACTTTAATCGTGGAAGTTGTCAGCTCATGCTGCAGTAAAAGACGGCCAGATACAGTCTGTAACACCCCACAGTTCATTTCAGCAGCGGGTGAGGAAATCACCGCCTCCATCCAGCTTTCATTATTATGCACAGCACCATCACACAGCAGCGGCTTAAACAATGATTTCTAAAAGGAAGACGACACTTGGGAAAACGAAATATTTAAAACAGATACCATTAGAAATTTATATAGTCATAGACAGGAAAGAGGTTTTTTTTTTGTTTTAGCTTCTTTTAGCTTAGTGATTTGAAGAAAAATAATCAGTAGGCTAGTCTCCTTCCCCCAGCCTCGTGAAAGTTCTGGGTATAAAACTAAATATAGCTAGTGCACGCAGGAGCAGAAAACCATTTTTCCGGCAGCACATAGATAAACCAAAAGTTAGGCGTGGTATCCTGCAAAGGAGGGTACAACAGTTTGTCCCTTCTAGACTGGAGTGGTTTAGGCTAGGTATGCCATTCAAACCTGGAAATATTCAAACTCTTTGTACGGCTAGCTTTTAAAAATATGAGCTGATCAACCGCACAAGATGCCTGGAGTCTGGCAAAAAAGCACTGCAGACGTGCCCCGTTCAAAAAAAAAAATTCTCCACACAGCTGTTGATTTGGTTTCTCATTGAATTTTTTTCAGTCGCCTTTGAACATGCAAGTAAAACTATAATTAAATGTAACGCTGTTCTCAGAAATGAGCCCAGATCTATTTTGGCCCAACAAAATGACACCTCAGTTCCAACCAAATTTTAAAGTCAGTCTCCTGAACCGGAGCACTTGAAACAGCATTTCACTAGAGAAATACAGAGTGATAACAGTTATTTACTCTGAAAGGTAACGTCTCCCTGCGACTAAATTTTATACCAAAGTGCCTGGTTTCCATTTACCAGCTAAGTAAGGCTGGATGAGAAACTCAACACCTCGGGCCTGTATGTCCCAGTCTGCAAAATTTAATATGTCCTTTGGAAGACTTCAGAAAACTATTTGTGGCTTTGCATACGGAGCACATGGTTGAGACTCATGTGGTATAGGTTCAATTCCCTGCTGCATCCTCAACTCAGTGGGTAACTTAGGGCAACTCCTTCCACATCATCTTCCTAGTCTGTCAAACAGTATAAACTTCAGCTCTTAAAATCTGCTTCAGCAGCTGGATATCAAATCTTTGGTAGGAACTGGTATTTGAACCAGTAAAGCTTTTTTATTTTTATTTTTTTTTAGGTCTGAGAATATCTAAACTGTTAAACACAAATTTATTCTGATCAACAAACACTACTTCTGACTTAAAATATTTATGTAACAGAGCATGTTAAAAGAAGTAAAATGAGAAAGCTTCTCTCTCCTGTAACACCAGAAATGCAAAAGGCAAATACTGAACCTCTATGCATGCAGTAGATGGAGTTTAACTTAAGAGCAAAGCTGTAGTATGCAGAAGCGTATTGCGAGCAAAGTACATACTTCTAGACCTGTACAACTGCTGATCTGATGTCACGCTCCAGGCTGTGTTTAATGACATATTTATTCCATATTTCTAGGTACGGATGGAACAAACCAGCCCGACAATCAGAGGCATAGCAACCTGATGTGTCATACGGTGAAGTTGTGCAGGCTGCTCCGTAACTCTGCTTCAGAGTCAGCATGGCACCAACAGTCCAGTGTGGCAGTTGGCACAATACTGATGGTATTAATCTGTTCTATTTAGCGATCTGCTGCTGCAACAAACTTAGCAGGGACCAAACTCGTCTAGCTACTTACTGAAGGTTTTCATGGAAGTTAAAAGCCTGTTCTCTTCTAGTATCAAGAAGAAGTTTCACCACAGTTTTCACATATTTTCTTTAAGGTTCCCTTTCTGTTATGGTCGACATTTACTTCATAAAGTACTTGGAGCTACAGATGAAAACAAATTAAGAATCATTCTCCTGCCTGGAGAAAAGGGGAAATCCACAGATAGGGGTGCCATGACTCTGTAAGATCAAGGTAGGTTTCCACAAGGCAAAGAGAACCTAAGTAGGATTCCCCAACGGAAATTTTTATTTGTGCATTAAAGCTGTATTTTTTAATATACTGAATTGGTTTATTTATTTACTGCCCCAAAATAACATGCAATGTTAGCAGCAGCAGTTCCGCGTTCCTTTATATTGCTCTAGATATGGATATAAATGGATGCAAAGCTCTACAAGACTGAGTACTCTTCTGGAGGCAAGGCTATTCAGATGCAGAATAACTTCACAGTTTCTGGAAAACCAGGCAAGCGATATTTCTGTCACCATGTGCTTAACACAGCAGCCTTGCAAAATGTCTTCTCCAGAAACAGTTCAATCCATGATATGACAGGCAGAAGGACAAGAAAACTGACTTGTTGATGACTGCAGAAAATTACATACAAACCTATTACAAAAGGATAATGGAGAACCCCATTCAACAGAGGTTCTCCAAAGAACCCTTCTGAAGGAAAGAAATGAGATAGCAATCACCAGCACTGGTGACACATGTCAGAATAACTAAAGATAGATGGCATGATAATTCGTTTCAAATCTATTTTATATTTCTGCTTTGGTGCATGATGGAAATATAGCTTTCCTCTAAAATAGAATCTTGTACCGCTCAGCTGAAATTCAGATACAGGAAGTGAGAGCTCCCATCTTTCCGCAAGTAGAAATAGGTCTTTACAGCAGCAATTTTGCTACTTTGTGCTAAATGTGTGTATTGGGGCTTCATTACACAAAGTATCAATGGATTCCGAGAGAGGAACAGACTAAATTTCGTGGTATTCAAACAAACCACACGCTTGGATCTCAGACGCATTTCATGATCACCCGTCAGCCTGCGATCAACAATGAGATTCACTGTTAAGGTTATTAATGGTCAGCTACGCCGGTAGCAGCTCTGTTACTCCTCAGCAGAAGAAAAGATGTTGTGATTTTCTTTAGACAAACAAGCCAAGCCATCCACACTTGCTTCCATCTCATCGAGCACACAACTCGCCACTTTAGTCAGATATTTGAAAGCAGCATCATTTCCTGCTGTTTGAAAATCAGCTTTAAGGGGCGTGTTCTCTGCAGAGGCATTGCTTGCTGTCATGCAGGCAGTATTTAAAATAACTGTGTATTAACATAAGGGGAGCTACTGGCCGTATTATCACCCTTCAAGTCGGCACCAAGGAGCACACAAAACCAGTTGCGTTCCGGGCTGCGCCGCGACCCTTATCAAACAATGCAAACAATTTTAATGAGCTTATCTGCCGGAACATATTGTCAGGGATGTTAATGCAGAAGCGCTGCCAGCAACGCATGCCAAACGATTCATCAAAAATGCCTACAACTGCGACACAGGCCGGGGGGGGGGGGGGGGGGGGGGGGGGGGGGGGGGGGGGGGGGGGGGGGGGGGGGGGGG
>JANZLQ010000029.1:7810270-7829534 GCA_026212715.1 Elanus axillaris | reverse complement strand
AGTGCCCAGGCGGCAGCGGCGTAACCGAACGCGGAGCCGCCGCCCGGCTCTCCGCAGCCTCTTCCCTCCCCTGTGGTAATTAACGGCCATCGCCCCTGCGCGCGCAAAGCTCGCCCGCGGCGGCCAGCCCCGCCGGCCGCGGCTCACAGGACGGGGGTCGCGTTAATGCGGTAGCCACGGGGCGAACGAGAGCGTGCTCAGATATGAAAGGGTATGGGAACAGCAGGATGCGAGAAACCACGGACTCCTGACCGTGAAAAAGCATAAGAAGGGCTAAGCTCATTGATGGTTTTTGTCTTCTCTTGTATCTGCTGCTCCGCCTGGATTTCCACCCACCCTCCCCTCCCGTCCCCAAGCACCAGGATGTCCAAGTTACCAGGCTCTGTATCCCCGCTCACAGCTTGACGGGAGAGCACAGTACAACACCTGCCAAGCTGAACCACACGTTTCCAGCTTTCTCCTGCTCCCAGGCTTACGCAGAGGAACCGTTTGATGGCACGTCCTTTAAAATCTTGCTTGGGTCAGAAACAAGAAGGGAAAACCCCTGCCAAGGCAGTAGCACTGAACTGCTGGCATGGTGAGCTCTGGTAGCAGCACCATTCACACGACCCCTCATCTCTTCCTCCCCTCCATTTAAAAGGGTTTCTTATCCCCCCCCAGTCCGTTTCCCCCTGCACACCTCCCCTTGCCGGAACAGCAATGTCCTTCGAAGCCTGCCATTAACCACAGAGCAATGCTGGTCGTCCTCAGAAGCAGATCTGAACTTCACCACAGTAAAACCTACCCTCGTGTCCCAACAGTGGATCAAAACTCACACATTTACCACATTAGAAAAACAAACGATCCAATTGTTCACGAATTGTTTTCTCTAAAGAGAGACCACCAAGAGTGACTATGGGCACAGTCTCTAAACAGCTGTGTATGACCTTAAGGATGTTGGAGGCAAAAGAGCAAAAATCTTTGGGCAGATATACCAATGTCTTAAAAAAAAAAAAAAGAGCCCCCAACTCAATTCAACTCTTTTAAAAAGAGTTTTAATGAGGCAGGTCAAACGGAAGCAATACGAGTATTTCCAACATGTTCTCAGAGGCACATGCTGGTATTTTATTAAAACTCAAAAGTTCAGAAGTATGAGTTTGATCAGGTTTAAACCTCAGATTTTTTTCTGCACGAAGAAAGTGAGTTTACAAATTTTTAACTAATCTTTATCTAACCTTTCAGACTGAAATTACACTTTTCCTGAAAGCTTAGTTTATATGATTATGCTCATGATACAGACTCTGGATTCGCAGAGAGCTTGTGAAGTGAATACAATCAATAACTAAACACCTACTGCAGAGCACTTGGACCACTGAGAGTCTACTTGGTTTTAAATTGGTTGTATACATTAACACATACACACAGAGCAATCGCTAACAAAACTCAAATTAGACTGCCAATTTGCCACAGTCCTCTGAACATCAAGACGGAAGATTCTATTTATTCTTTCTGATGGGTTTTCAAACATACTCAAATTTCACTTGCAGTAAGCAACCTATGGACATTGGCAGTTGACATACTTTATTGAAAAATGTTCCAGTCATCTGGCAACAGTAAACCCACTGGAGAAAGTTGCCTTTGCCTTTTTCAAAACAAGCAACAAAATACATTCTGCTTAAAAGCCAGTAAGTGTCTTAGTAACACTCAAGAGCATGGGGAAGCCAGAAATGCTACATGGTGACAGAATATAAAAATAATCTATAGCAGGTCTTTAGCTGCCAGACATAACCCTACCTGCTCTGCTAGGCAGCGAGCAGTAAAACACTCTGCTACCTTAACTTGTAAAAATATTTTTATTTCTTCACCAGTAGCAAAGAACAGAAGCTTCTTTATTGAAGTCTCCAAAACTGTTTGAAACATGTACTGGCAAAGCTACAGGGAGAGAAGTGCAGGTGAGGACAGCACAGCAGCCTCACTTCAGAACCCTTTGTTGCCTCTGCATTAGGATTCAAGTTTGGAAGACACGTGCTGCCTTAACACAGTACCTTACCTTTATAGAGGCTGAGCCAGGCCTCAGCAAGAGAAGCTTGGTGCTGGTTTTCAGAAAGCACATGGTTCTTCAGTTGTTCTAGCACAGCCGGGGGCGGGAGCACAGTGCTCAATATGGATTCCATATGCATGGCACTCCCTCCACTTACACCTCTGTTTCTGAGCACTGCGTGGCCCACAAACACGACTCTTTATCTTTACATGCAGGAAACCACCAGCGTCTTCTTCCTGCTTCCATTGTTCTGAGCAAAGAGGTCTCGGACACAGATCCAGGCACACAGAACAAGAGGAACCTGTTGCTGTTATTGCCTGTGCATTTGTGCTGCCTTTATAGATTTTACATGCAGTAGGCATACAAATAGAAAATCAGCTTGAAGAATAAAAGGTCAGCATGGTGCTGATAAAAAAGCCCCACCTATGATACGTTAAAAGTACTGAAATCTAGTACTCACAAGTGATATGCAGACAAAGCAAAGCAAAGAGCCAGGAAAGCAATTAATGCTGAAAGATGGAATTACAAAACCTGATGAAACAGATCTTCAAGCACTGAGAACCACAGAAGCAATGACTGGAAGGGACCTACATAGGTTGTCCAGTCCAAGCTCCCACTCAGAGCAGGATCATCACCAGCATGAGATCAGGTCATGTTTGGTGACGTGATCATAGTCCAGCCAAATCTTAAATATCTCCAAGGATGGAGATGTCACATCCTCTCAGGGCAACCCGTTCCCATGCCATGTTAGCCTGCCATCCGACTTTGGCTACAAGGTGATCCCACACTTCCCCTGGAGAATATGGCAAGTCCCAGATGTACTGAAGATGAAAAAGGCACATGCATTCCGATCCTTTGGTTTCTGCTGTGGTGAACCAGGTAGAGCGAACACTAGCAAGCAATCCAACAGGCCTAAATGGCTTTCTCCAAAATCTAGTTGCTCCTCCCTCCTCAGAGCTTTTGTTTTCAGTTCCTCTCTCTTTCCTTGCTCTAGGCCTCACTTATTGCAGTAAAAAGGCCATGCAGCATAATTTATAACACCCGAGAGTGAAATCCCCTAAAAGCCCAAAATGCGTTGTTACAAAGACCTCAGGCATGCTCAAGACAGAATTTTATACTAGGCAGCTAATGTGGAAATAAATTAGGAGTATTTTAATGCTGGTACAAAGTGCCCAGTGCACAGCCTCTGAAAACAGAGGTGATGGCCACACTAGAGACTTCTGCTGATGCATTTGTCAGAAGATTAAGAAAAGAAACACAGTTTTGGGGGGCTTTGTATGTGACATAGCCAAAGCATAAATACAATTAATGATTGCTGAAAGTCCCCAGTGCTTGGATAACTTTGCAGGGAGCATAGGGGGTGAGATCAAGAAAAATGCGTTTAACCCTAGAATGGCCAATGAGCATCCCTCATCTCCGACATTTCTGTTCATGTTCAAATTTGTAAAGGAATCTGTGTGATATTCCTTGCACTGCTGTCAGAATACACCTCAGCTACAACTTCACACTGCAGCAAACACCATGCAAGTATAATTATTTTGGCCCATATACTTCAGTTTTCAGATGGGTTTCATGAACACTCTTGTCACAAATGTGTTTTTTCCACTGGGAAAGAGGATGAGAAAACAAGATTCCAGGCAAACAAACAGAAACTAGCAACAGCTTTTGTAAAGCAGCAGTCTGATCAATGTAGTCTGCTTCCTTTATCAGGATGAAGATTAACAAAATTCTGCAAAGCAACAGATATACACACTCTAAAGCAAAATCAAAGTTATTTCTAGCACTCAAGTGTGCGTGTTTATCAGAAACCTGTGCAGAAACAGGCTCTCCCTGAAGGAGCTGGCCAACAGTGTTTAGATTTGAAAATAAGTGGATAAAGCAAATCAGGGAGAGCTAAAAAAAAAAAGTTACTCTGTTAAGTCTTGGGCACATCTTGCTTGTTCAAGGAAGCCCCAGTTCATTAAGCTACATAGACATACTTTATTCCTGGCATGAATAGATTAAGATGGATATAACCATGAGCGTACTTAATTAGGCTGCATCGGAATCAGCCTAATTTCTGACAGTATACACCATGAATAAAAATTTAATTTAGTAAATTAAGAGCAGAAGACTTAGGAGATCCAGATTTGCATGTTATCTACAGGAAGTACAAATGAGGTATCTGCATGTCTATTAGAGAGCACTGGCTTGTGCCAGCCTAAATTAGTGCACAGTTCTAACCTGTAATGATAAATTATTACACAGAAACATCCATAAAAGAATTAGCAACAGCAATGTTACTAACATGGTGAACGTATATCAGATATGATGTGGTGTATGATAAGTTTCAGGCTGATCTGGATTATGCAGAACAACTCACATTTCCTGTTTCACTGACATACTGTCAACCTTACTGATCAGGCCAAAGGAAAGCTCCCACTGTGGCATAAAATCACTTCAAGTGAAAGTTCAAAACTATAATTTTATAGACTTTCTTTGTTTATACAACATTGAATAAATTCTCCCACCTCCATCCTGTTACTTTATTCTATGCCTGAACTTTCAGGGTACGTTGCCTTTAAACTCACTATACCAAACAGCAAATGATAATTTTGTCAGGACAAAGAAACACCGCATGAGTTTTATTAAAATGGCTGCTTATCACTCCAGACATCCTGTAGGTAAAGAATGAGTTTCCCACTCTTGGGGATTATAGTGTTGCCACTTTAAGCAAAGTCTTGATTATTTGCCTTCCCTGGAGAGAGACAGATAAAGAGAAAGAAAGAGAGGGCTGTCCCAATTACACAATGTGCATGGACCACATCCCTATGAGGTAATTCAAGTCTATTTTTAAATATACAGACATATCTATATTTCAGAGGTCACATTTAATATTTTAAGAAGTGTTCTGTGCCTGTGAAGAAGAGTAAAATAAAACTTGGGGCCTTTGTCAGCTAAGCATTCTTGAAAATTTAGCCTAACAAGCTGTGAATCCAATCTGACTATTAGTGTATGAATTCCTCACTAAAGAGAGAGGTCTTGAAGAGCCACAGCCTGTGGGTGTTTTTCTTTAAAAAGGCAGCAGTTACCTTTTATAGTTACCGTAGAAATCAAACAGAAATCAGAGGGTTATTTCAAGATTCAAACACTGTCTACAAAACCAGGATTTTTTTGTTCAGAAACAGGATTTCAGGAAGCCTTGAATAGAAGAGATATTTTAAGACAGTTATACTTCTAATATTAATTGTTAGATTAAAATTAATAGATAGGTTTAGTGGACATTTATTAAATCCAACCCTTTCAGGGTTTAGCTAAATCCAGCTGCTTTAAAGAAAAAACCAAAATTCCTATTTAGAAAGAAGCGCTCTTCAGTATACATCAAAGGATTCTGTACTTAAAACATAAGTTCACACTGAATAGCCAAAGCATTTTTATCAGCACTTCCTAGTTATCAAAAATCTCCAGTGAAAGCAGGAAACACTCCATGAAGGATGGTTCCAAAGAGAAGAAATTTTTACTTCCACTAACTTGAGCCCAAACCCAAATTTTGAATTCTTTAGTGTCTGTTACATTCGTGTTCAGTGACATCCACTGGGCAATAGCAGAGTTTCAGGCACACCTTGGGAGGCTGCTTTCATCTGAAAACCTGTAAATGGAAGATGTGATCAATAAGTGCTTGGACTCCTCTGTCTCACTCTGCCTTTAATACTGATTAAAAGGAATTGAGGCAGGAAGCTGACTCACAGCTCACTCACGTGCATTTACACAGAACAATTTGGCGGGAACTGTTCCACATTTACCCTCACCACTTCCATTTGCACTGAGGTGTTAACTAGTTTTCCAGGCTTGTTTTGTCAGAGTTCAGATGTAAAGACTATGAAGAGCCAAGATAAAAAAAAACATCAAAGTGTTCAGGTAATCTGGATTCCTAGGCTTTTTCAGAGAATGACAAAACTTTAATTAAATGAAGGTGAGATTAGTCTTCTAGAAGAGGGGAATTTAGGATTTTCAAGTTTCCATACAGTACAGTTTATGACTGTTACAATTGGGAAAAGTCAGAGCTTCCGACATTCATATCCTAAACAAAACCAGTGAAACAAGTTATAAATGGTAAAAGCCTGTAAGGGAACTGTGAGAGAGTAGAAGAAAAGGCTAGCATTTCTTTATATATTTTCAGCTGTTGAGGAATCTGTGGCTTTCTTGGGGCTAAAAAGAGGTTCCTGGAAAAATGCAGAAAGATGGCAAAAATCATGTAGGAGTGGACAATCTACCTCTCTGATGTTCCTTCTCACTCTTCTACACTGAAAATATCAGCAATATACTTTGAAGGCATTTCAGTCTAATGGTATATTTCATAAAAGCAACACTGGGGCATGGGGGAGGACAAAAGAGAAACTTTGCAACACCATTTGTCAAGGCCAGAAGTTTCTAACATGAAAATCCGATACAGCTGTATCCCACACTAGAGAGATACCTTTATCGGTAGATGATAACTTTCAACATAACGTCTTACATCACTCTGCTGAAAACCTGACTTGGCATTGATATTACATACTAAGAATTCAAGAACAGTTAATAATGGTTCCTGGGATCAATGATTTTCCATTGCTATTGTACAAGAAGCATTGTGAAGCTGACAGCCATTTTATTTGCACATGTTAACCAAGTAACCTAATGCTCCACATGACTATCTGAACTATCTGATACCTTCATGTAGCACAAGAAGGAGAAGTTTAAAAGCTTTGGAATGATTATTGGCTAAGATCTGTTCAGCATACAGTGTTGTACCTTGTCTAATATCAGCATTACAGCTACTGAACACATAAAGCTTGCACAGGGTTTATAACTCATCATAAGGAACATTAAACTTGTCAGCATTTACCAACCTGTCAAAGACGCTCACGACTGCTAAAAAGGAAGGGAGAAGGCTGGCACCAGAAAGTAATGGTTACAGCAGATGGTCAGTCAAGTTTTTGGATACCTGTTACAGGATCAAAAATGCTTCAATCAGCTGACAGAAAGGGCTAGATCATTACACACCAAGATTTGAAGGGGTTACTTTGTCCCAGGAAACTGTCAATTAAGTGTTTGTCCTCCCACACCCAGCAAAAAGCCAACATAAACATCATTACATACTCTAGCTCACGTGAAAGAAATACAGAGCATATTCATGCCTGACTGGGATCAAAATCATGCTGCCAAGTCATTCAGTTGTGTGTGAGTTTTTCCGCAATTGCAAACACTGACCCAAGAATCCGGTGCCTTGCTGCGAAACGCTCTACGTAGTTCCCTCAGATCCTTACAGTGTGCTACAAATCATTGACTTGCAAAGCGAATGTGTCACATGCCCATCAAATCAGCAAATGCTAAGAAGTTACACAGAAAAAGGCATGCTTTTTCGTTTGTATACCACCTGCCCCTTCTCTTGATAACTGCTTTTTATCTGGGACATTCATCGCATTTTAAAAAAAATAATTTGTCAGCTTTCCTCATTTTACAAGCACAGAAACAGGCCCTGCTGTTACGACCAGCTTCCTCAAAACACTTAGTGTCCCAAGTCTGTGCAAGCTTCATCCTCAGCACCACTACGGTGGGTCCCCTTCCCTTCTTCCACAGTTCGCTTTCTGATCCATGCAGTATTTTTAGCTCTGCAGCTAAGCAAATCCTATCCCTTTTCTCCATTGCTACAACTAGACAAGCTTCTCTTCCCTTTTATCTCAGGATTTCTTCCACACCTGAGGTTTTCCCATTGTTCTTTCTCCCATTCTTTCCCACCCTTCCTTTGTCAGGTGTAATCCTTTGTAGGCTTGGGCAATTTCCACTTTCCTTCCTTGGCCACCTGCAGAGAACCCAGGTCAAATCGGTTCCCTTCCCTTGGACAAAGTCCGCAGCATACCTATTGTCCAGCTGACATACTGTCATTAGCTAATTATGCTTCATTTCATCCGGGCTGAGAGGAATGTGCTACAGTACTTGCCTGCTAAGGTGCATGCAGGTTCACAGGCGGCCATCCCAAGAAGTGACATCTGTATTTAAGGGCTGCATAACACCCACGATTCGCACAAGTCCTGTGACACATTGCCACCATTAACATACTAAAGAGTTGAAATCCCCGAGCCACCTCAGCACCTCTGAAAAACTAGGTTGCAAGGATTTCCTTGTGATCACTAGCTCACAGAGAAATCAAGGAGTGCTTCCTCTTTGGGCTAGAACAAATATACGTATCACACACACATAATTTTTTAACAGAAATTTGTTTTACCATTCAAACAGACTTGCTTTTAGTTATTTCAGGCTCCTTACAGGGCAAATGCACTCATCTGAGGCATTCTGTTTTTTACTTTCTGATGATTTCTTACACACATGCTTTTTAACTTGCTCTTAAGTATTTTAGACCTGTAACACACTTAAAAGTAATTGTTACTATTTGCAGATGCTAGAGCATTTGGGAACAAGAAACTGTTTTTCTAAGTACAATTTAATTGCTATTTTACACAATACTCTCACTCATCTTAAAGTTTTCGTTTCCTCATTTATTGATGGAAAACAGACTTTTTCCAATAGCAAATCAAGGTTCATTATCATCTTAGTGTTTATCCTAAGTCTGATTAATAAAATAGCCTTCAAATGAAGAGGAAAAATAATTTTCACAGACAGCTTTAACCATGTTACACTTATATTAGTACTCTGAATTTAGAAAAAAAATAATAATTGCAAACTATGTCAAGAAACTTCTCTTTCTGACAGGCATTCCTTAAGAGGACTTTTGGAACTTCACATATTAAACCAAGTTACCATGAATACTTTGAGACCTTTATTAAGCTAGTGCTACAAGTGCTTTATTTAGATACTAGCACCCTACAGACAGCTTATCAAGCACTTTCTGAAATCCTGGAATTTCAAATTAGCAAAAAAAAAAAAATGTGCTTGCCTGGTTGTTAAGAGGTAAAGCTAGTTGTGAGAAAGCTACTGCTGGCCTGCTTTAGTGGAAGGTGCATCTGCTAACAGCAACATGCACAAATACTGGGGTTCAGGGAGGAGAAATGAGGAAGCAACAAAACTTGCAAGCAACGTACAACAGTATGTTTTCCTTATAAAGTCAAGTTAACAACTTTTTAAAAAATCACACCTAGTAATTAAATTAATAGTACCACAACCACTGCCATAGATTTGTGGATCAAATGTGGTACCAGCTGTAGTACTTCTGTGACTTTATTTTATTTAAATTTAGGGAACAGATGAAATGTAATATAAAGCTTACACCCCTACTCTGAAATAGAGGGAGGGCCATTAAAAATTTACACCTCTCCATTCCCAGCAGACAAGAACATACAGAAAGTGCATGATCTTACTGAAAAGATAAACAGCTGGATTTACTTGCTTCCATTAACCAATGACCCACTTGTCAAACATAAGCTGTAGATTTAAAAGTGATTACACGAAGCCTCTTATATTAGACAAAAAAGATCCCAGCTATGAAATCAGACCAGGTCTGAACATACTTGAGCGCTGTCGGTATTGTTCTTTTATACAAACACAAGATGATAACTAGTTATTCTTTTTAAACCCTACAATTTCATGTGAGGGTGTTCCCTGCAGTGCCGTTCAGAAGGCGTTTATCCCATGCAGCCCGCTCAGGTCATTAGTGGCGAGCCAAATCCAGGCCTTGTGTAAGAGGATGAAGCTCTGATGGAAGCCACTGCATAAACCTTAATGTGGGGGCACTGCCAGGTTCCTTCCATCAGGAGCAGGGGCACTCGTGGAGAAGTAAAACTGGCACTCCCCACACTAAACGGCAACCAGGACACGTACCTGGCCTATCTCCTCACTCTGAGAGGATTTTAAAACAAGGTCAGCAGCTGTGCACACTTTGGTGGCAGCTCTCCAGCTGAGGCTTTTAAGGCACCAGCCAGCTGCCCTCGACTTTGCCCATGTGCAAGCACCTCCCACCGCACCCCTGCTTCTGTGCCTGTTCCAGGCTCAGGGAGGAACAAACATGCAAGACGATACAGATGATTACAACATTGGGGCTTGAGTGCAAGCCTTAAATTAACAGAGGAAATGTATCAAGGACAACAAATTACTAGGTCCCAAGACACAGAAAACCTCTAATTTTGCTACCTTGTATTGTAATGCAACAGCAGTGCACACAACAGTGGCCTTCCCACACTCTACCTAAGGCTAAACCAGTCTCTAAGAAGGCTGAAGAAGCCATTATTATAAGCAACATTTTTACTGCGAGGACAATTTATAAAATTAAATGCGTGTTGCTTCCACCTGATCTCACTAGCATGCTGTGTATTGCCAGCGACTCACGCTTTACTGTGACTCAGTAAAGTCATTTTCTGGAAGCTGCAGAACACGGACCAACTTAATGGCATAAGAATCCCAGCAGTCAGCTAATGAAAACCAAAGTTTCCAGCCCCAGTGATTGCAGAGAAATACTGGAAAATGCTGATACGTGGATTAAGAAAAAACCCCGAAGAGTAAAACTCAGAAAAGCCAGCAACAACCAAAAAACCCCAAAACTCCCCTCTGTAAAGTGGAATATTTGAATGAGCTCTATCAAGCCTTTCTTTACTCTTGGGGTCTTAGCAGGCACAGTGGGTTTCTGGGAGCCTGTCCACCCACTGGATTTTACTCTGCTGCTGGAGGGCCTGAGCATCACAGTTCAGCATCCCAGCGCCCGGTGTGCAGGTACAGACTTTAGCAGCAGCATTGGAGAGGAGGCCAGGTAAGCTATATGGTACCTACCACACCGCAGGACAGGGACACGTGTACTTCATAGAAAAGAAGGTACAGGTGGGAACAGAAGCCATGGCACTCTGAGCTCCACACACCTTCCACCTCATCTGCAACAGCATTTTGGTTTCAGCTCCGTTCTTTGTCATATCCCTCAGCAGCACTTGGGGGTCACCACTGCGTGCAGTCACCACTGTGCCAGCCCAACCTTCTCATCTTCCTTCTACACTCCTCCATCTGCTTTCCTTTCTCCATCTCTCCTGCCTTTGCCTTTCCTTCCCTAGATGAAATCTAGGGCTACTTACCACTTTGCTGTTGGCACCTTCTGGCCATTAAAGTGATCAGCAAGCGATCACACTCTCAGTCAGTATTGCAAACAGACTAGCAAGATACAGACTACTAGAAAAAGATCCTCTGTTTTCCCAACAGATCCAGCCTGATGGCAGACTCAGGATGACTGCACAGAATCAGGGTAGGTCCTGCTCACATTTGCAACTTTATATTTATAAAATCTAGAAACTGCTTTGAAAAATGACAGTTATATTTACAGAATCTGGATGCACTACGAATACTTGACATATCTAACAAGGATTAATATTTTTTTAAAGTCCTTTTTTTTACTGCTGAAGCAGAACTCAAATCATTACTTGAATCATCCTTTAATAACCATTATCCAACTTTTAAATGAAGCACCATTATAGGCAAAATGCAGAAGGCAACAAAAGATGACAAGAAATAAGAGTATCATTCTTTTTTTTATATTATTGTATATTGTCATGGCTTCAACAGTCATGGCACGAAGTAGCAACATGTTGTAACCTCTGAACAGTTGTATTGTGTATAAAATGAAAAAAGGTTTCTGTAGCATTTTGAGCACAAAAGGTACTAGTGGAATGAGAACAGTGCCTTTTCCTTATTACAGTAGAAAATGAGGTTTCTATTTAATAAAACCCCCAACCACAAGGCTATGTGTTTTTGTAACTGTGAATTATGTCAGTGCTGTTGACAGCTTCTGCATTGGAAAGGATCTCATTATTAACTCTGAACAAAACCACACGTTATCTTTTTTAAAAAGGAAAGTTACGTTCCTGATGAGTCAGCCGCTTTGCTGAGCTCCTGTGGGATAATTTTTTGTATTGGGCACTGAAAAAATAAATATCACCCCAAAGTTCAGAATATTTTCAGACAGCACCATAAAAGGCTATCCAAGCTACCCAATTCCTAAGTTAAGAAAGGAACAGGGCTGGTGAGCACACAGCCATAAACAAACATTCCACTTCAGTTAACTTTGCTCTCTGAGGTTCAGGATTTAGGTCTCCAGTTTTCTCACATTGGATCAAAACCAGCTATAAAGCAGCTGTGTCCTATGCAGGGTTGGCTCTGAAACAGATGTCCTTCACTACATTTTGGGGGACCTTGTGTTGTTTCCATGGAATGAAAATGCTTTCAAAGCAGTCCACTCAGCCCAGAAGTTCACCTATTTCATATTTAAGTCATTTGGCTGAGGTATAAAGCAGCCCTTAGGGAAGTCAAGTCTTCTTTCGTAGACATTAAGGGGACTGGCTTGGGGAAACAAGCAGTGGGGAACTGAGTAGGGAACAAAGTACACTTATCTAGAAGTAGTATTTTATTCTGCACCAGGGCTGGGAGATAGGGAGAAGGAAGTGAAAGGTAATGCACCTTTAGCATGAATGACCAGGGAACATTTGTTTCTGTTCAGGGAAGAGAAAAGCTCATATAGGCCTTCTTGTTCAGGGGAGATCTGAACAATTAATGAGTTAGTAGTTCATCATACAAACACACTATATATACATATTTTTAACATATTTGCTTTCTCTTCCCCCATCTCAAAATTACTGAAATATAACAGGTAATTCCTAAGCTAGTGTTCCAGTAGAAACCAGGCTTGCTTTCTAATGTTAGGGTGTGTTGTAATTGTTTTAGTGATAATACATCAAGCAAGGATATATCAGGCAAGGAATTATAACTGCCAAAAGCCCCCTTATCTGCATCTCGCACATGAGAGCACCTGATGTGAGAACTGTAAAATTCCTCGGGTGTTCCAACATCTATCCCTCATGTTGTTGTCCATATAACTGAACTCCATGAAAAAATACATCCATTTGACAGGCTCAGCCTGACTGGAAGGTTTCCCAAGTGAAGACTAGTATATAATAGCACGTTTCATGGATTTTGCTTTTGCAATTTTAATAGCTTAGCTAATTCTCCAGCAATATAATGAATCTCTAGTATTAGAAAGCTGATAGATCTTTGTTTTGATGTATAATAGGCCACAAGGACTAAGGGATTTGGAGAGGAAAGGCTACACAGTAAGCAGCAACCTGCAGGGATACACTAGAAAGCTGTCTGCTGCTTCATGGAGAGGGTTACTCATTGCAGGAAATCTGCACATCAGGTAAGTTTCTATTAGACAGGTAGGATGCAGTCTGCTTTTATAAGTGTCTACCTGGCAGCTGCACACTACCTCAAAGCTTATAGTTTTCTTTAGATTTCCTGTTGTTTCAAAGTACTTGTGACAACACCAGTATAACCACAATGATGAAGTCTGACCTTAAGCAGCAGCACCTACTCCGTGCAAAAGTAGAAAGTGATTTCCTAGTTCATGCTCTCAGATGCCTCCTGTAGTCTAGAGCTATTGCTTCATCCTTGAGGCATACAAGCCCCTTCCAGCTCTAAATTATAGACTGTTCTTAGAATCTCCAGGTACACTTGAGCCCTGCATATCTTCTAATTGATGTGAAAGTAACTCTTCTCTCACAGCCTGATGCATCTGAACCCTGTGGCTCCTTGTTTAACTCTCCCAGTGTCAGTCTCTTCTTACCTGCATCTGTGCCAGTGAACACAGGCAATTCTTGTATTTACCATAGAACTTTCCCTGAATAACTCCTCATGTCTCTCATGTATCTGGAGAAATTTTTTGCAAACATATTTAAGTTTTTCTTCAGGGCATTAAATAACTTGGAGCAAATCCCTACTTTCACTGCGAAACAAGTCTTTAAAATAGCTCAAACCTTTTTACTTTTAACTGCAAAGCACAAAGTATCACCACAAACTGAAATGCCTCCTACATCCAAAGTTAGCATTTATATACTGTAACAGCTTTTCAAGCATTACCAGAAATGCAGTGGTGTGTTTTAAAATGAAAGTTCTTCATTACACAGCTGTACCATCATTTCAGTGCTACACATATTTTCAGCACTCACTATGAGTAAAGAAACCTCACACTGTATTGCAAACCACTAACGCTGCAGCACGTTCCTTGCCAAGGGAAAAGGCATGTACGGTATCCAGCACAGTATGGTCAGCACTGTCAATAGTGAATCTGTTCAAATACGAGGGTTTGGGGGTATGTTTGTTGTTTTGTTTTGGTGGGTTTTTTAGTTGTTGTTTTTTTTTTGTTTGTTTGGTTGGGGGTTTTTTTTGTTGGTTTGTTTTTTTTGGTTTGTTGTTGTTGTTGTTTTTGTTTTTTGTTTTGTTTGGGGTTTTTTTGTGGGTTTTTTTGTTTTTTTGTTTGTTTTAACTGGGTATCCTATGCTCCATTTTAGCAACAGTGAAAATTTCTTGTTCAATAGCACAGATGCAGCAGCAATGACACAAGGGCAGCAAGGGATGGCAAAGGCAGGAAGCCCAGGTCTGTTCCAGGCGCATCCTTTCCGAAGACCTTCTAAACATTGCCACCTTGTGGGCCTCCCATCTCCTGGTATCACTGATCTCTCCACTCCCCGCAGGTGACTTGACTCCCTGTGCAGATTTCACAGATGCCAAGCTGGAGGCTGGGCAGTTTAAGTTAACGTCCAGCTCAGGTGGGATGCAAGTTAAGCTCCCAAAGATGGGGATTAGAAAAGGGACAGCACCTTACAAATTCTAACGTACATTAATTACTAACCCTGTGCAGCAGCATTTCATGTAGTTTGCTCTTTTTCCACTTAACATTATGAAGGCAGCACTAATAATGTACAGAAAAGCCAACATTTAACAAAACAAAAGGAAGAATAGAATTTCTCAAAGCTCTGAAACAGAAAGGGAGAATCATTGTCCATCTTTAGTTTTCCTTTTTTTATTCCTTTCTGCCAGCATTTCCTTCTTACTCCAGTCAAAAACCCAGATTATTTCCAAAAAGTCTGTGGCATCTAGTTTAGCTTTCATCAGTACCATTTCATGACTGAATACTTCCCAATCATTTGAATCTATTAATTACACAAAGATGTTGCAAAGGAATATCACTCTATTATTGATATCAAACTTATTTAGCTACTGCTTTACAGACATCAAACACAAGTTCTTGGGTACTTTCTCAGTCACTAGCATTGTAACAAACACATACAAACACGCAAACATACTTACTTTGAGCATCCAAACACTTTCCCTGGTTGTCGGCTTGAACTATTCCTTGCAGCAACTTGGTACTGGAAAGAAAACATGATAACCTTTAGTTCAACAAGCAAACAGGGGAAAAAAAAAAAAAAAAGACTCACTGAGTGGTCTTTGTATCGGATGGGCAGTGATGCAACAGCCGTATGCTAAAAATGAAACAAGAGGAGAAGCCCTTCATTACAATACCCTAATTCAGCTGCAATCACAATGGTTCAGTGTCTAACACATCTGCACAACAATCAGATGTCCCTCTGATATAGTAGCAAATCTATGAGCTCCCTTATGCAGTGCTACATTCAGAGTTTATTCATAATTGCCAGGCGCATTGCTGTTTCTTCATCTTACCAGGCTTCTTCTGAGCACAGGCAATCAGTTATGACCGTCATGTCATGCAATTGGGGCCTTGCTGCACTTGCCTGAACAGCTTTTCAGAGGAAAAAAAAAAAATCTACCATTGAGAAACACATGAACTGATACACAGGAAAGCCCGTGTTTTTGCCAATACAATACAAAAACACTGGCAATCCTTTGAAGTGTCTCACTTAGCAATGAAGTCATGATGCTGCCCACTTGTAGCAGCCACATTAAGGCCCATTCCCTTCTGCGTTCCTAGATGTGATTGCCTACAATTGCTAGATTTGTCCTTGCATCCATTCTCTCAAGTGCTACATTACAGGCTACAGAAACATAAGTAGGATCAACCATATATGGGTTTCAGTTTGTGCCATGAATTACATACTAGGGTTACGTGGCTAAGTTTCTTAATTTGCCTTCTCAGTCAGCAGGAAATTTCATTCCTAGCAGGTAAATAATGGTTTACAGTCAGACCAGGGCTCTGGTTATTGCTTGTTTTGCATTCCTAGTCAACTAGTTGAGACAGCCCAGCAGGGAGGGGTATTCCAAAGGCATCTATCTCTGCATAACAGCATGAAACTACACCAGACAGGATCCCAGGGGTGCCTGGACTGAATCAGGACTGACCATTGCAAGAAGCTCCCACAGGTGAATTTATATTCAGCATAAACCCTGTTTTAAGAAGAGGAAAACATAAAGCAATTCTCACTCCAACTCATTGTCATCTGGGAAAGGTAAACAGACCTTTAAAGATGGCTTGTCTAAAGGACTGGATCCCAGCTCCAGGAGCTGTGACTCATCCTGGCAGAGAATTTAGGAAGGCTGCTAGCAGACTGGAAGGCTGAAGCTACCTTAAAGCCAAACCAGAAAGGGAATTAGCTATTAAACGTGTTATTGTTTCATTTCTTTGAATCTCTCCAAGCCTCTTAAGCTTTGCTTTTCAATGTACTCTTTTTTTTCCTCCATTTGTTTAATGTGGAAAGTGATTCCAGCACAGCTGACAAACCTCAGGCATCCTATTGGCAAAGGAACAGCAAATCCATCATGGTTTGTTGGCTTTTGCTCAAGTAGACCCCCCTGAACTTAAGCTAGGATCTAACAGCACTACTCCAATAACTTGTAAGCATGGGACACTCTTAAGATGAAGGTTAGAAGCAGCAGTCTTGCATCAGAAGGTGTTGACCAGAACTTCTAACAGGCAACAGCAGTGGAAAGACATGGCGATTCCCTTAGAAACGTGAGACTTAATTTGCTCACAGAGTATTTTCCACACCGTACTTTCTGAAGAGAGTGATATTTATGGCATACTGAAGACAGAGATAACTATTTGTCTTCAGTATATAGACCTTGGTTTGAGAGGGATTTGAATAACACCACCACAATGAACTTCATTCATACTGTCTGAAAGAAAAAAAGAGAAGTCCTCACAGCAGAGGTTCCTAAAGCTTGGAAACTGATGATGATAGGTGTACAGGTCAAACCAAAGAGGTACATCTCAGCAACAGCTCCTGACTTTGTCTGCATACAGGTCCTTACCCGAGGTACAGGAGCAGTGCTGTGACCAGATGAGATAATTGACACTTACTTGCTGCTGTGTGCCATAGCACTGCCAGGTCTCCACCTGCTCCGCGTAAGCCATGCCAACACCTGGACCTGTACTTCTAGCTTGAGATGCCGGAGCAGCACCCAGGCAAGGGAGTGGTAGGAAACACCAGATCATTAAGGTGGAATTTAATTTAGGTGGACAAAGGAATGCAGTAGAGGTCCTAGTTAGTGGGTGTGAGGAAGCAAACGATGGGGAGCTGGAGTCTTCTTTGGAAGGGTGGAGGGATAAAGGTGTGCAATGAAAACAAGGGAGAGGAAAGGATGCCACATTTCCTCCCACTACATGCTAAGCCATGCACAGCTCTCAGCTGCAGACACTGGCATTGTATCACCGCTCTACATAAACCAGCAAGCACAGTTCAGTTCCTTAAAACTCCTACACACAGAGGCTGCACTGATTTTAAAATAGGTTCCCATCTCCTAAAGAGTCACTTACTGAGACATCTAAAGAAATTACTCCTTCCACACTGGTAAACGTAGGAAAAAGGTCAATGGGTAAAAAAAAAAAAAAGAGGATAAAGATCTAGAGGATCTGGAAAAAGGAAAAGACCTTAGAACATGGGGGGGGCGGGGGGAATTAACAACAATTTAAAGGGGAATCTCAGAAAATCCTATGCAGTGAAACAGATAAGAAAAAAGGATTATGCATTTTTTCAGGACAGAAACATGATTTGTTCCATGTTTTAAAGTTACACATAGCTGGAAGTTCCCTGTATTATACTATCTGTTTCCCTGATGGGGCAATTATGCTGGGGGAAACAGACCAATGTTTATTAGAAAATGTTTTGAGTTAAGCTGTTATGAACAGAATTTAGCAGATTTTGTTAATAGCCGATGACTATTCACATAGCGCATTCAGTTCTCTCCCTCCCACAGCCCACTCCCGCAACCCCTCGTGTCACTGCTGCCGTGACATGTGAAAGCCCAAGCCCAGCCAGGGGAGTTCTGACTGGTGGGCCACTGGCTTCCAGGTAGGCATTCAGAAAGTCCCTCGGGGGGCCCTCGTTTCACCAGGTCTACATACAGACCTGTAGCCTATGTTTGCCACTTTCTCACATGCAGTTGGGTTACACAACCTGCTGTTGATAGTAGTTTGTGCTGGTGGAGGCCTTGGACAGGTTTGGCAGACTCTTGCTGTTCATAGTTTATGGAATCTTGGGATACCCAGTGGATTCAACAGGACTACTGCTTATCTGGTCTCAGAAGGTTTTCACCTGCTCCCTCCCAGTGCATACTTTTCCTCCCTGTGAACTTGTTTCCTGGTAGCTATTGCTACATCCACAACCTCAGTTATCTGTTGAACCCATTCACACAAACTGGCACAGAAGGGACTTCTATGACAATATCCCTTGAAATGCTGTAAGACATTAATTTAATTTTGAATGAATACTGAGCAAAAAAAAAGAAAAAAACCCAAACAAAACAAGGATTGAGCAAGAGGGATATAAGAAAGCAAGCCGAAAGCAAAGCAACTAAGTCAAAAAAAAGAGAGTGCAGCAGAGGCAATCTGCAGAAAACAAGGTACAACAGCATCTGGAAGCATAGGCATACTACGTAAAGTAGTACCCATAGTTGTTAGTTTAAAGGATCAAGGAGGAAAAGTTAAGACAGACTGTTATGAAGGTGACTTAAATCAAATGCCTTCTAGTGCATTTGATGATGTATTTCAAAACTTTGTCTCCAGGAAATGTATTTCCCACATGGACACAGAGCCCTCTCTTCTGCTACAGTGTCTCAGTGCACTGGATGCTTTCTTCCATACTGCACAGATCTCCACACCTCCTGCCCCCCCCCACCCCGCCAAGGGCTGGGAATGTGATGTTGAGTGAAAATAATTTGTAATATAGGCTGACAGTCACCTATTATTGCCTCAAATATCCCCAGCGGTTACAGAAAACAACTTCAAAACCAACTTATTTTTAGAAACTGAAAGGATTCAAGCAAACGCCTTGTGGCTGCTCTCCAGGCATTTACTGAGTGGAGAATAGCTTGACAAATCACAGAAATGGGCAAAATTGGAGTGTAAATCAGAAAACAGTGTATATCAGTATTTACATATGCTTTCTTGTTGAAAAGACGTACTGGAAGATTAAGGCTTCCAGCGTCAAAGGAGAGAACTGCTGTTTTTATAAGCTGTGCATGAATCACAAAAACCAAAACACCCCC
>JANZLQ010000029.1:7788717-7810170 GCA_026212715.1 Elanus axillaris | reverse complement strand
ACAAAAACCAAAACACCCCCCCCCACATACACTTAACAGTTGGGCAGATTTCTCAACTTGCTGTTAACTGACAGCCCAACCCTATGCTGTCTCACTGTTCCTGGGTAAGTCCTCTTCACCTACTCAGGACCAAGCTCTGCAGCAGTATACAGAAGACACAAAGATGAAGACTCAAAGCAAAGAATTAAGTAACGGAGCTGAGTTTAGTACTATCTCCAACTCCAAACCCATGAGAAATGCCCTAGTTTGACACAGAGTGCTTCACAAAGAAGGCAGTCCCAGAAGACAGGAGGTGTTGCTACCGAGCACACAACAGAGCTTCCCACCTCCTCTGCTCTTGCCATTTCAAATGCGGCTTAGTCCCAGTGGTTCTGCTTCTCTTCCAGGGCTCTGATTTCAAGTCATCTATTGGCATGAAAAAGATCCTAGAGACTTCTTATAAAACTCCATTCCTCCCTCTCATTTACAAAGCAACCAATTGGTTTTGGTCATTTACATATAAAGTAAATCCAAGCATGTCCTACTTAGTAGGAAAGAACATGCATCCTTTCTCAGGAAGACTTCTAAACCTGCTTGGGAAGCCACTAGACTTTTCTCCCTATAGAGCAGTAACACAACTTCTGCCATTTCTGTTGTCCTCTCCCATCTCTCCTCAACCTTTTGTAAACTGGAGTTTCCAAGATCCAAGTGCCCTGGAGACAATGCTGGGTTCAAGGCTCCAGCCAACTGCAGTGTGACACCTACCTTTTCGCAGCAGCCTACCTTGCCCTCCTCCTATTAACAAATACCTTCCCTGCTTTCCTGCCCAGTAACTTTGAGATGCAGTAATTACCTTCCAACTTGAAAAGGCTGTAACAGAGCTCAGTTCATGTGATTTTAGTGACTGTGACAGATTTGGCAAACTTTTTTTTTTTTGGCATAACAAGCAATGCCAAGCCAGTATATCAAGCAGTAGGTGGCAGACCTAGTAGGATGAACAGATGAGAATGTGTATTTATCATTCTTTGTATTCAGCAGCAGGCTGCCACATTACACTAGGTCCATTTTAACCAAAAAAAGTTTCTCTCTTTGCTCCTTTTTGAGAAAACAATCTTCCTTTGATCACTTGAGGAATCTTTTTGTTTAAACTTTTGACTGTAGTTTATTACTGATGCATTTCTGTACATACTAATGTCTTATGCATTTTGACGTGTTTTTCTGGTTGGCATTATACCATCTTACAGAATGCACTTGGTTTAAGAATAACTAGAGTTGATCAGGTGTCTGCTTTGTTTCATACACTAGAATAACTTAACACATTTCTTTTTAATACTTTCCTCTTTATAAACATAAAGGTATGCTGCAGTGATGCATATGTTTTATAGTGAGGCAAGAAAAGCCAGCACTGACTAAGGTTTCACATTATGAAGAATTTGGCAATAATATTGCCTTAAGGTATTCCAGCCTTAACTGTTTGCTCCTTATTTATATCTCTGGGCTGCCCCTCAGTTTTTCTGGAACAGCTTTGAATCCAATCCACTCTGAATACAGAAAGGGATCTAATTTCAAAGTTACCTTCTTTTTTTTTCAGATTAAAAAAAAAAGAAATCTGGGGCAGTTCCCTGTTCTAGTACACATCACGGCCCTGTCAACAACTGGGATGGAACAACTAGGGGGGAGCAGGCACTTGCTGGCTGGTGTTGCTGACCAGAAATGGGCCCAGGGAACAGCTCCACTGAGTGGGCTGAAATATTAAGCTTTAAAAGCAGACATTAATTCCTCTTCAAATATGGCCTGGAGATCAGTGGGTACACAGAGCTGTGGGAAACACATATCAGCTTTTCCTTCTTCAATATGGAAGGAATAAAAGACACATGGAGGCCAGCTAGCAGCAACTGCTTCTGTCCAGGTCAACCCACCACAAGTTTCCAGTACGTTTGTCATTGCCTGTGCCCAGCTTCAGGCTTCATTTTGCCGCTGAATTTTTACAGGCTAATCAGCAACTTCTAATTACAAAGAATATTCATTGAAAAAGCATGAAGGTATACATTCAGATGTTAAAACCCAAAAACCTGTCTCTGTGTTTTGACCCGAGACATATTTTCTCGAGTTCTTTTAAGTTGGCAAAACCTGAAGTTTAACACAAGGAGTCCTGATGGCATAATAATATGTTGTACTACCCAGGGGACATTCTTTGAAAACAAACCTGCTCAAGAAGCATGGAAAGAAGACCCCAAAGATAACTTCCATAGAAGTGTTATACAGGCAGCTACAGCAAACTGCAGGACTCTCAGAACTACTTCAGGGATCTAAAACGTACCAGCTTCAGGACCAGCAAAATATTTAGAAGAATGAGTTGGTTTAAGAGCTTTAAAAGACAGATGTTTAAACTCAAGAAGTAACTTAAATTTAAATGGCACCCTTCACTGTAACCCTTATGCTTCTAGATATGCCTGAGAAAAATGCAGGTAGCTCAGTTAGGTGCTTGAGATTAGATGGGCTGAATCCCTGCTCTATTGTAGGATTAGTTTTTCAGATCTCTCTTTACAGTGAGCAAAGAAAATTAAGCGTATCAGAGAATATTCAACAAAAATCAGTTAGGTGGCCACAAAGAGGGGGATAAATATTCCTACTAACCCCCAGTTCTAACACACTGCTCTGCTATGAGCACATGGCCATGCCTGCAAGTTGTATAGCTTCCTGACCGGTGATTTTTGCTAAGCTACAGAATTCAGTAGCGTTCTTTAAAAAGTAAAAATAATCTCAAAACCATTACAACATTCACTACCTCTGCCTAATTAAGACCAGGAAAAAGGCAAGGACAGTCCTGGAAAGCAAGTACACAAATTCTTGTCCCTGGGTGGGAATGACCTTGTTGGGTGCCAGCTATCTGGAGAGCAGCTTCAGAGAAGAAAGACCTGGGGGTCTTGGTGGACAAGTTGGAAAAAACTCAGCAGTGTGCCCTTCCAGTAGAGAAGGGCAATCCTACACTGGGCTGGGTTTGCAGATTCAGGGCAGTAATTATTTCCCTGTGTTCAGGGCTTGCAAAAGTGAAGTGTCTGTGTACTGGGGAGCCACAAACCAGTGACAGACCTACTGGAGCCCAGTCGGCTATACCAGGATGGTAATGGTAAGGAGTTGGAGCACGTGATACAGGAGAGGCTGAGGTAGTTGAGTTTGTCCAGCCTGAAGAGGAGACTTAGGGTGTGTAGGGATGTATCATTGCAGCCCACAGCTACCTAAGGGGAGGGTGTAGAGAAGATGGAGCCAGAATCTTCTCAAATGCACACATTGACATTGCAAGAGGCAACAGGCAAGTTTCAACAGGGCAAATCCTGATTACATGTTAGGAAGAGTGTTTTCATCGCAAGGGTGGTTGAACATTGGGTCCAGTGAGGCTGGAAGTCTGAATGTCTTTAAGACATTCAGAGCTCAACAAGTTCCTGAGCAACCAGATCTCTTTGGGATGGCTTTGAACAGGGGTTGGAAAAGACTATCTCATTCAACCTGTATTATCCAATGATTCTGTGTAAAAGTATTATAACTATAGGCTTCTTGTTGCCTGCTTGACTTACCCGGGAAAGAGCTCTAGTTAGGGTACTGAACTTCCATCTCAGCCCTTTTAACAGTTCTGACATGTCTTTCTCTGCCTCAAGTTCCTGAACAGGAAAATGGGATCAACTCAAGGGTGTAAAGATAGATTCCAGTACCTGTGGCAATGGTAAAAACAGCTAGTCTTGTATCTTGATTTTTATTGCAGTCCCTAAGAACCTAAATATATACTACAGAAATACATTTATAATACACAATATCCAATATCTAAATCTAAACCCCAAAGTTTTGCTCTTTACAGCACTGGTGGAGCTGATAAAGAGTACTTGGACTCCTTTCTTGTGTGAGCAGAATGGATTACTTGTAGTGAATTACAAACACACAAACCTATGAAGGCTGTAAGGCCATATTTTCTGGAAATGTCCTGTGAACCTCTGATTAGATAAGGTGCTCACGTGACAGCTCAAGACACACTGAAGGGTGTAGCATCACCTCAGTTGTGCTGCACAGATCACCACATGCTCCGAGTCATAAACCAAAAGCCAAAAAAGTTTGGATGTTTTCCTATCTCATTTTCACCTTATCAACACCAACCATCCATTTTTCCTAAGTGACATGTAGGAATCACTTCTCTATAGATCCACAGTGCAACAACCATCCCATGGTGCCAATCTCTGCTGAAAGGACTGTGTTAATCTTTTACATTACTCAATCAGTAGAGAAAAGCAGTCAGGTGGTCCCAATGACAATCACAGCCAGGCGGTCATGAAACTCTCTGGAGGAGCATGTTTTAAGCCTTCTCCAAGCTACTGAGGGGCAGAACCCTTTTAGTATCTCATGTTTTCAGTCAGTCCTTCAACCATCCTCATCTACAAGGCAGAGGAATGGTACACCATCACTTCACACTCTTCTGAATATGTTTTGACAGAAAGCAGTCAGCAGTTGCTGTGTTTGGCACAGGTAACTTGATCTGGGTATGTGGACAGGATTGGATCCCTTGGAGTAGTAGGCAGAGAAGTGCTATTTTCTATTTATTCATGTTTCAAAACAGTGAGTGCTGATTTGCTTACCCCACCCAGGTGACAGTAGCTCTGATCACTAAGAGAAACAGAACTTCATTGACAAGTATAATAGCTACCTATATTCTCCATAAGGATCAGAAGCCTGCAGTCGTAAAAGGCCTATCAGAAACCGGGGTCAACCTTGCATCCTGCCTGCAAAATGGGAAAGCTAAAATGCACTGAACCTTGAGGACACTTGCATTGTGGTGATGACCCCACACAAGTAATTAGTGCTAAAATTGCAAAATCTGTATATTTGAGAAAGGGAGCACAGAGACAGCTGAGCTTTTTGGCTCTTGAGTGAGCTGGAAACTACAAATGGGTCTCTACATTAAGGGAAACAAAGAGTATCACTGAGGGGTTCTTCAGAGCAGGACTGTATTTGAAAGCTGCATAAATACATTTACTCCTTCAGTTACAATAACATCACCACCTGATCACAGCTTGTGAACTTCAAGTTGAAGGAAAACATTCCAGTCTCTGAGATAAGAGTGACAGCTTGTTATCTCATTTAGCTACTCAATGATACTACACAATTAAAGCAAGTCATATGGGAGGGGGGTCAAAAGGTTGGCTGTCAAACTCCAACCCCTCAAACTAATGCTGCTTTGTTCTGAAAGGACAGTTTGTGTTTGAAGTCTACCAAATCGGAAGTTTCTGGGCTGCACTTTTGAGCTGCAGCATTTCCTCCAGGAGGCTGCAGTGCAAAGCTCACAGGAATTGCTGTTTCTTTACATTTTTCAGCAGACAAGAGCCAGAGAACACAGTGGACCAAGCCACTAACTTGAAGGCACATGCATCACTTCTGCTCATTAGAAAAAAGCTCATTGGAAAGTTTCCAAGTTATTCTACAGTATCAGATTGAATTGAAACTTCCACATTCTGCTCTGGAAAGTGTTTGCTTCAGCACAGTGCCTGTAAGAACTGATTTGGAGGAGCACTAAACTAATTTCAGTAGTATACACAATTTAAGTGTAGATACTTCCCTCACTGCCTTTCCCAGACACCTATGTTTTCCATTTGCTGTCCAAACTAAGGAAGAAAAGTCACCACTTAACTGGAGAAATGGATACCTTGGATTGATTTGCCATTTACATACACACTATTTCCCGTATAGTCTGAGCTTCCATACTGGTTAATTTTTTCACATCTAGAAGACAAAGCCTTTTAGCTTAGATTGGGAAGCAAAACTCTGGCAGTTTTGGTGTTTCGTTTTTTGTGTGGTTTGTTTCCCTCTTTCATAAACCTGCCAGTACAGCAAATCCTGTGCAGAAGAACAAGCCTTACTGTTTCTACTCAAGGCACACGCAATCTGCCCTAGCCCCTGTTAATGTTCCTAGATGAGTTTTCTTGAAACTGTGGCATTTTCTGTAGCAGCAGCCTCCTAGTACCTGTTTTTCTTTGGAGTGACCAGAGTGTCCTTCAGCTGAGCCTGAAAGAGAGCTAAGCACATCTCCTGTCTTGCATCAACTCACTCTCTTTGCATCCAGGGCTCCCGAGATGGCAACTATCAGATATTTTCATGCACAACTGCTTTAGTAAACAGTGCTAGATACAAAATACATGTGCAGAAGGTGAGCATGCATTTTGGAGCTCTGAATAAAACTTCTGCAAATGAAATCCTTATTTCCTAAGCATACGCTCATTTAACAAAGCCCTTCTCCTTTCAGCAAGATTAGTCAGCTGTTGGAATATCTGCAACAAGATATTACTGAACTGAACATGCCCAAGGTGAATCAAGGTAGTAACTTGTGGAACAAATGAGCAGCCAGATAGCATCCGCAGCTGAAGCATCCAGCATCAGCTGAAAGCGGGTCTCTCCCACAAGCCAATGAGCAGTTTATGTATGCTCGTGGTACAAGTCCAATTTTTCTCCCTGTTTGGTAGTCAGCTTGCTTGTTAATTCACATAGCAAAAATGCAAGATTCAACCTACGCTTTCCCATAAGACTGATTTCCCTGCAGGGCCTGTCTCAGACTCTCCTGCACTCTGCTGCAACCCTCTTATGCCTTTCCATTCCTGGTCAAAACACGCCACACCTTCCACATGAGTCAACAGAGCAGGGCAGCATCTCCCGCACCAAGCTGGGAAGCAGCCGAGAGGAGAGCCCTGCTTTGCTTCTGCAAACACAGTCCTTCACTTCAGCATTGGCTAGGGTGCTCAGAGAAATGCAGCCTTGGTCAAAAATATTATCAGGAGATTGCAGCGAGCTGCACTTGAGCTTAAATTAACCAGATCAGGCAAGGTCACTTCTGGTGAAATATTCACAGGGACAAATTTTAATGCACCCAGACATTTAGTTAGCATACGCAGGACAGCTGGAAGTCTTTGCAATGCTCTCAAATGACACCGTTTGGCACCTTATCCAACTAAATGCCTTTTGCCTGTCGAGAGCACAAGAACATCATTTTACTTCTGTTCTCCCTCTCTGTAATGTGTCAGCTTTGAAAAACTGCTATATCCCAGAGAAGACTATCAGGTTTCAGCTTTCCTACTCCATTTTGAAGACAAATTGGTGTTGAAGTTTAATTTCCAGAATATGAAAATGATCGAGATAATATATTTTGGCATACAAGATGTGTAAAGAATAATACAACTGAAGCTGTCTCAACTTTAACCAAGTGACACGATGTTACACTGGGAAATGCACTGTTTTTAACCCCAGAAATACTGCTTTCCTTAGTACAGATGCTTACAACCTTTTTTTCTTTGAAGTGCTGTGTTCTTTCCTCTACTCTTCCACATAGGAAAAACAGGACATGCAAGCCAGTGTAACAGTTTTCTGACACTAAGAACTCAATAAATCCAGAAACAGAAGTTGCTGCTTCTTTAGAGTCGATTTGTTAAATTGGAATAGAGCCACACATTTTGGCAGTCCACATCCCAGAAGAGGTGGGCCTGTCTCTGCTTGATACCAATGGAAAGGCATCTAGTAGCATGGTGAGAGAATCCAACTCAAAGGGAGTTTTTATGTTTATATACACACAGAAAGCTATTTATTTGACTGCTGTGGGGCTTAGCTGTGGGTGCATGCCACGGGGCAAGCCGGGAGTGAAACCGCTCTGTGGTCAACATGACACACAAGTGGACAACAGGAGATGCCCGAGCAAAGTACTGGGCTCGTGCCAGGGACTTGAACCAAAAGGCAAGCCCAGGAAGAAGTGAAAATAAACTCTCCTGGGGACAATGGAGAATTTCTTCAACTTCAGAAGCAAAAAAATTAGAGAGCTAGAAAAGAAAGGACGGAAGGACCCTACTGCACAGGATACATTGGGTATGGAAGGTATATATTAGTAGAGGAGCTTTAACCTCAATTACCAGATTTCTCTCCTGTTGGTAAGTGCTTTTTCTTCTAACATGTATTTTTACATTCTAATAAAATCAGCTTTGTGGGCTGGAAGCCTCTAACACCTCACTTATGCTCATACAATAGAAAAGAGTGAGTGGTTCCCCCATAAAGTTCAGGCCAGCTCCAGGCCCCACTGCAGCACTCTGCAAGCACACAGGCTGATATCCAGCACTCATTGATCACTTCTGAGCAGGCTCACCAGCACTTTCCAGGACCAGCCTGTACACTTACGTCTATGAGAAAGGCAGAAATGCCATTCAGTTTTACCTCAGACATCACTCTGAGCAAACCTTTTCCTGCAATTTCAAGTTTTAGAAGCAAGTTATCAAACGTAAACAGGTCATGATGAAAAAAATAGATAGATAAACACCATACCACATAGTGGGACATATACAGGAAATAACTCAAGTGCCCTATACTCTGTTCCACCAATCTCAGTGCATTTAAATGGATGCATTTAGGCTATTGCATAACATCCACGTTGTATTTATGTCTTATGATATATCACTGAATTCAATAAAACCCAAAATAAGATCTTCATGGTCAAAGAGCAGAAGGCAACACTGAATCTCTTGCAGTAGTGAATTTCTTGCAGTGAATTCTGTAACAAAGCAGCATCAACTCCTCTGTGCCACATTGTTTTAATGGGCAGAACTGTACCAGTAGCTACGCGTTCCTTTCAGAGGAAGACGAGATATCACTGCCATCAGTCAGACAAACGTTTCTTGTTGGTCTGTTCCACAGCTACATAATAACTTCCCTGTCATTTGAGAAGCCCATTGCAGGATTTCTCTATCTGGTTTTCTAACATGATCACATGTTACCTGTAGTCCCTGCATCCCAGTGAAGGATTATTGCTGCAGCAGAGATGAAACATCATCCTAAAGTCATACGCAGGATGCTAATCACACCCTTTACCTGCTGTGGCCTTCAAGCATCTATATTATAAACACACCTCAAAAATGTGTCAGGACAAGTGACATCTGACTAGCAGTTATATTTCTTTCTCAGTTTGTGATTTAGATCTCAGTTATCTAAGGAGAGTTTTCATTGTATACCACATCCTTTGCAACTCCCCTTCCAGCTTGCTCAAAGGAGCTAAACTTCAGGCTTCTTCCTTGTGATGGAAAGTGTTGCCTATACGCATGATTGTTGGGTGGACAAAAACTGAACGAACTCAAGTCTACCAGACTTGAACTAAACTAGGGCAGCAAAAGCCAGCTGACTCTTTTCTCTGACAGCACTGCCCTGAGAAAGAAATATTATTTAAGGAAATCCAGTCCTGTTAAAGAAACTGCAGTGATTTTAGGTTCTGTAAAGCCCTTCTGCTTTCAGGATTCTGCTAAGTAAACGACAGCTGAACAGTGGAATCCATAGTGGTGTGTTGATTCATAAACCAGTAAAGCACCCAGGTAAGCAGAGTCAGCTTGGGTCTTCTCAGCAGTACAGGTAAAACTGACTTTGCCAGACCTGGGAACGTAGAGAAAAAGGCGTTTCTTGTCCTATTCCAGCAGTCAGAAAACTTACTTTCTTGGTGGTAGCAGAAGAGAGGCTGGGAAACAAGGAGAGACACTGAAGACTGTGCAGGGCCAGTAAGGTTTAAAGGCTGGGCCAGGATTCAGAAGCTGCTGTCGTGATGGGGCCTTTCTCCTTCCACTCTGCCCTCCCCATCCTCCCGGAAACCTACCTCCTCCCCTTGGGCCCTCTCAGGCCACCCATACCAGCCCCTTCTCCACAACCACCCCTGCACCCACCCCAGCCAAACCTGCAAGTTGCCCCACATCCCTTCCCCAGCTTGGCTCTGAACACATTTGTGTTGCCATGCATGAAATAAGTGGGGAGAACCCAGAGCAAGACGTAATTTTAGCATCCATCCAAATAAGCTGAAGTTTTGTGCTTGAATCTTCTGATAGCAAAAGGATTGAAACGTGAAGGGTCTAACAGAATACCACATCAGAGTAAGTGTCAGTCTTTATACACCACTTCAGAAAAATAAATTACTAAGAGATTGTCATTGGCCATCTGCCTCTTACTCAACTCACCACCAAGAAGTCATCTTTGTGGACTTTCTGTATTTAGTACATACATGGCTCCAAATTCAAATCAGGAGAGGAAGATGGCACCCTAAGGCTTGTAGTTTGGCTACTCAGAAGTAGCCTTTTGAAGATTTATCAAATATAGTAAGTAATTGGCCACAGGACAGTCAGTGTCCCTTGAGTCATTTGTGTTGACTAGCAGGTTACTGCCAGAATTACCCTGGATAAGTATTTTATTCCATAAATACTGCTTTTCAAGTCACAAAATGACAGAAGTTACTTTAACCCCTGCTGGAAGAGTGACCAAACTTACAAACACATGTTAAGCTATGCAACGATGTCAAAAAGTAAGTAACTCTACATTACCCACTTGAAAAACGCAAACTTTCTCCCCCATTCAGAAAACCCACCCAGACGTATCCAAGAGCAGAGACATCCAAGATTCTCTGCCAGTATTGACAGTACTTCCTCTTCCTTCACCTCTCCCATTTACTGTGCTAATACAACAAAAGATAACAGCAAATATTTTTTTAACAGTTCGGTCTATATCAGGCGCTTTAAAATAAATACAGTGCGTTTAAAAATACCTATGAGCAATCTAACTGCAGCACGTCAACCTCCCGGAAGAATGGCAGTGGATAAAGCCAAGGGAACTCCCTCGCAGGAGACAGCTATGCTGTCAAACAAGACTCCTCTCACCACAATCCAGCACAGCCACAATTTGTTACATATCAGTAAAAAACACATGGTAGAAAGCAGAAATGACCACACTGCTCAAGTCAAGCATCCCGCAAGCTTAATATTGACAGCAAAAGCTCCAAAGAAAAACCACAGCATTATCGAGGTGGAAAACGTGTCTGTTCAAATGCAAGATGCATTTGTTTTCTGTTGTCTACTAATCACAGAGTCAAAATGCTCTGACAGCCTCTCCAACTTACGTCATATTATTTTGCCCAAGGTAGGCCATCAGTCAGCTTTTTGCCAGCTACATTAATTAAGTTTTGCTTACAGCTTGACAAAGAGAACCCATCACCACCACCAGTTTTGTGGAAAACGTTACTTTGGTTATCTTTGTAGCACATGGTAGTTATACTAGTGTACTCTGGAGAACAACTAGTGACCCTCAAATACTTCCCATGTTTTGGGCGCGTTGAGTAACAGCAATATTAGTGACTTCTTCTAAATTGAAGGCTCACATGAGAAAACTTATTACTCTGCTCTGATCTACTTATGTACAGATAAAGTAATTGGAGGAAACAGTTAACATTTAAGACACTTGTCTCTGGTTGCTTAAGTTTTCAAAGGAGTCAGGACTTTCTTCCATTTTCCGAGAGGCCTGAAAGGAGCTCCCAAAAGGTATTTCCAAGGTTCATTCCCTTCTCTCCAATTCCTTACAGTTCTGCTTTACCATCACACCAGCAATAAGCCCAGAGCTAGGTAACTGGTTTAATGAGATAGGCATTTTTTTTATGCTGACCAGCATTCTTGACACATCTGTGCTACACACCCTACATTGTTGTGATCGCTTTTTGATACAACACATTTGACTTCAGTTGAAAGATTTCGCCCAGTCATCTTGTCAACTGATACAGACCTGTCTACACAATTCTTGTACCAACATGAACATCTGTGTTCAATAGCAAACAAACCTTTACAGCACCTCATCTCATTGAGGAAAATCCACAGTAACCCACGAGACCTCTGCTGAACAGAATAACTTAAAAGCAATCATGTGCAGGTATACATAAGGAAATTGTGATACAGTACAAACAAAAAATTATGGTAGGATTCCTGGGTGTATCAGAAAGTCATGACTAAGTCACAGCAATTGTGCAATAAAGCATAGCATATCTTTTATTTGTATGCTTGAGAAATTAATATTGGTCTGACTTATGAACAGCAGCACAATTACAACAGCCACATTAACCTTAGTATTGTGGACAGGTGGTGCACATTAGCCCTCAAAGTCATCAGTCTTGAAAGCCTGACCATCCTATGACAAATAGCAACCTCTCCAAACTTATTAAAGTTTGGGGATGCTTTTTTTAAGGTTGTTTTTTTCTCCATTTGAGTTAGTGTTACAGGAATACAAACTATAGAGAACAAAACTCCAATTACAAATGACAGAGAAAATACAGACCTCTGAAATTACAATAATACTCAGCTCTCTGCCACAAAAATATCATGTGTAAAAATGAACTGAAGTTGTAAAGCAGACTCCATGACTTACCTTACCTTGCTGTTTCAAAGATTCATTTAGAGGAACATCCCCACTATGGGAATCTTTATGAGGCCTTGACATAGTAGAAATTTTTTTAAATTTTTTTTTAAGGATGAAAGCCTGTTAAATAAAACTGCCAGTTGTCATCAACTGGTAGAAAAGAGCTTCAGCCCCTAAGAAAACTTCCTTTTATAAACCTCACCATGGGTGTGGTTAAATGACTAGCTCCACCCTTCATCCCATTTAGAAACCCAGAGAGCCTATAAAAAACTTCTCTGGTGCAAGATAATAATTCTGTCAACTTGTCAAGTGCTCTGTTTAAAAAAAAAAAAAAAAAAGCAGATAACTAGTTGCTGGTTTCACAAGCTAATGGTAAAAATGTAGATAAATAAAATTAAAGTTGTCTCTAATATTTGCAGTTCCTGCAACATGGTCTACATGTTAGTGGGTGAGCTTGCTCAGTTGTTTGCTTTTTAAAAGCACTGCTGTAACAACCTGAGGGAAGTCTAATAGCTTTTAGTATTTATTTGTATTACAGATGCATTATATTGAGAATTGACACATCTATGGACTTGCAGCAATTGTCACTTGCATCACCTCTTGATGAGACTCCACCACCAGTGAAGGCTCCTGTTTTCATCACTTACATCATGAAGATGATGCAAGATCATCTTTGCATGCCTCATTAAACCACACACATGCCTTCACTGTGGAGGGACCACCACAAATAAAAACCAGAATCTGTTCTTTTGTCTTCTGCCTACCCTATGTCTTAAAAAAAAGAGTCAACTTTCTTTTTTCTCCAGGCCTAATTCAAGAGGATGGGGAGAGGGACTAGGATGTTGCCACTAAAGCAATATTGCCTGCAGCTTTATATATTGCCTTGATGTGTAATACAAACCCATCTAGATGTTGCACTCTTGTTTCTTACTCAAGTTTTTGTACTATCCCAACTGACAGTTTTGTACTTAAGAATACAAGTATAAGGAACTATAAGCACAGTGCTTAAGGTTGTTGGGTTTTTTTCCCACTGAATAGCTGAGGTTATCCTGGCGTTCCTGCAGGAGCTTGGGTGTGAAATCGGAGTTCTTGAGGTGTTTGGCAGGAGCTCAACTATGCTTCTATCATCTGGGTTTGCTTTCAAGGGAGCGATTAGGAAATTATGTTCTTGTTAACAAGATCTGTGCAAGTAATGGCTATTATGCCCAACATTTCCTGCATTTAAGCTGAAGTGATTGTTCCATCTTGATAGGAAGAGCTGAGGTATTTTCTTGAGAATTAGTGCTTAGGGCCAAATCTTAACTTTAAAAAGTATTGCAAGATGAACATTCATCCCTTTGCACAGCACCAGGCCATTAGTGTCTGAAAATGCTAACTGGTTTTTAAAATATATGTATCCATGTGGAACTTTTACTATAAAATCAGAATATAAGCTTAATACTACCTATGCTCTTCTTCCCCCACCTCCCAGTGTCAGATGGAGGAAAAAAGCCACCTTCATTCCAACAAGAAATTTTGCTTAATAAACTACAGCATTCACTTTTCATTGCTTCTGTACCTCTGCAGGCAAGATGAAGCATCTGCTACTTTAAAAATCATGTTTAAAGGACAGATATCTATGTCCCTTTCTGTGGCTGAAATTCCGTAATCTCATGCTCTACCGTACGTGAATGCAAAAATTCTGCGGCATTATCCAAGGGCAATAAAACCATTTCACTCTATAAAGAAAGTCCAATGATTCTGGGAAAATGATAACATCTTGGTGAGTTCACAGATTAAACATAGGATGCCAGAATAAAGAAAGCAGTGGTATGTAAATGCAGAGTTGGGAGAAAGAGAGGAGCTCATTTTCTTTCCTACCACTGTGAGGTCCTCCAGCAGAGGTGCACACCGTGGCCAGGCTTCCTCTCTATCCGATTCAGCGACAATCGACAAAACAAGTCAGATCTGACATCCTTGGTTGAGTTCTCCCTGCTTTTGAATTGATGCTCCCCAGGCATAGTGGGGGATTCCACAGGCGTCGCTGAAAGGAGGAGGAATAGCACAGGAGGTGGGCAAGACCAGAAATCGGGATACAAGTGCGGGCGCGTTGTGCTCCGTGCAGCCAACACTGTACTGATGCTCTTCCTAGGCTGGGGCTTGAAACCATGCTCGGTTTAGAAGTACAGGACTGGGAAGATACCAGAGAGGATGCTTTAACTTTTAAAGGATCTGCTGCTTTAGCCAGTAGTAACTACACCCCAATACTAAAACATGAAAAGGTGAAACCGAACGTAGTCTTATCTGTAGCAGCTAGCAAATGAAATCAGGAGAGAAAATGCTCAGTGTCTGGAATTCGCTCCTAATAAACCCTGCACATGGGGGAGGGGGGATAAGAAAAAAAAAAAAAGCTCATCTTTTCTGAATGTCAGCAACACCTCTTACAACTACGATGGCACACCTGCACTGCCTGCCAGAACTACTTCATCACTGGCCTAATGGCAAACACAGCATTCCGCAGCTGTAAGAGCAATCACGCTTTTTGCCATTACAACCAGAGGAAATTGCTAAAGCTTAGTTAACCAGATCGTATTTTAGCAGCCAAAACTAGGAGAGGTGAGTACACAGCTGCAAGCAAGGGGCTGGTAGGTTAGTCCTCACTGAGGAGGCACTTCAGTCATACCCACCCCTGTTGATGTCATCTTGCTTTTGCCAGCTGCTACCCTGCAAAGGCGAGCCTTAGAGACCCCGTGTGCTTTCCCGAGGAGGGGCGAGAGGGGTTTGGTGCCGGCGCCGCAGCATCGCGGCCGGGCGCAAGCAGGACCCCTCCCCGGCGAGGGGCACAGCGCCGCCGGGCAGTCTCTGTGGCGCAATCGGTTAGCGCGTTCGGCTGTTAACCGAAAGGTTGGTGGTTCGAGCCCACCCAGGGACGTGTCCTCCCCCTTCCCTGCCCGCGGTGGGGAGATTGGAATGCGGCGACCTTTAGTAATAAAGGTGCTTTCCAACCCCCAACGTGTTTCTATGGCTGTATAGAAAGAGAACGCGATCCAGCCCCCCAGGCAAAGGCAGGGGAGGGAAAAAAGTGACAGAATTAGTGCCCGTTTTGTGGTGAAGTCAGGATGTAGCAAAGGGGAAGGAAAAAATGTGATAAATTTTGTAAGAGGGATTGTAGGAGAAAGAAAAGGGCGCAGCAGTGAATGGGTGCAGGATTCTTTCCAGGCGCAAAAACAACAGGACAGCCCTGAAGTGGCTGAAAGCCCAGTCCTTTTGTTTTCTTAACAGAGTTTTTTGCCATCATCTGGAATTATTTAATCTGCACTTCAAAAGTCTTCCACGAGACAGACAACCTAGAGCTCCTGTTCAAAACGTCAGCAAATGCAGTTTTCCCCTGACATTCCCCAGACTGTTTTCAGCTGCACCTTGCAAACTGCGCTTCCCCTACAGAAATGTATATTCCTAGGAAATTTCCTGTGGCTTGGTAACGAGGCGTAAAGATGTTCACAACCAACTGCCGATGTCTAATCTCTTGTACCTCTAAATTTCCTGCTTTTTTGGTAAATATTTCTCATTATTACGATTGACACCAAAGCTAATGAGGGAGTTAAAGGGTTAATGGAGTTGAAAGAAGTAGAATAGAACCAACTATAAAAAGTCACTGCAATTACTAATGGCTGAGAACTTGAGCTGCAAGGAAAAGATGTAAAAGGTAGCAGGAAAGAAAAAAAAAAGAATACCTTAAGGCTTAGTCTGTATATGTTGCAAACATTATTTATGTCAGGGTTTTTAAATATCTGATTGTTTGGCAATAACTAAATTATTTAGCTTTACAGCAGACTTGCAGACAGACTAACCTGTTGACGTAGAACAGAGCCGCGTGAGTGGGACATCCTGCCCTGGCCACTAACCACTCCAGGGAAACCCCAAAGCACACGATGCCGAATGGAGCATCAGGTGCCGAGGCAAGTATTTGCTCTGTTGGTGCAGTCTGGTAGTTGGAGTTCAAGCAGCAATCCTGATAAGACAGGAGCTCCCTGCTGCCTCTGTGATTAGCTTAATTACAAACAGAAGTCACCTGTTCTCCTTTTGTGTGTATAGGTCTGTTAATACTAATGATGTGCTCATGCCATCTGCCAATGAGCTATTTCCAATTTTACAAAGCAAAGTGGACAATATTTGCAGGTGTTTGGAAATGTATTTATTTAGCCATTAAATCCACAAGATCTAAACATTACCAAACAATATTTGCTCTCCTGCAAGACAATGTCTTCTGATCTAATATCAGACATGAAGAACTCAAGACCGATGGAAATCAAGAAAGGTCGTCATCTATTGCTTCAGTTCTGCTTCTTAGCCTAGATCCTTGCCTTTGGCTTGCAAATATTCTTGGATTCAGAATCCTTAGCTCGTCAAGGGATGCTGTGTTCCCAGCAGAGATGAGTCATGGGATCCAAGGTTAGTTTCAAGTGCCATATTGCAATGAAGCTTCAAGACTGAGTTTACTCACAGCGTTTCTACTTAGTCTGAATATTGTAAAGGCAAGCAAAACATACTGTTTTCCTTTGATAAAACCTGACATGCTTCGCTTGCATTGCACTGTGATTCAAACTGTCTGAAGAGATTGTTACTACTACATATTCAACCCAGTATTAATTGAGGCATAAAATGGTTACCAGATCAAAGCTTATTTTAATAAAATTCCTCTGGAAGGAGTAGCCTGAGAAGATATTCAGCCATTTCACATTAGGTGTTGCACAACCAAACCATGTGGTGAAATGAGAGACAGATTTTTCCCTACTGACTTTAACAATTCTATCAAGATTTACTAGATTAAAACAACTTAGATCTCTGAAGCTTATAGCAGATAGACCTGCATGTTACATCCTTCTTCCCTGCTCACCTGTCAGATCTATGGAGGATTTGTATTTTCTGGCAACTTCTTATTTTTATGTGGTTTGGCATGGGTAATTAAATCAACATGAAAGCTTGCCATTTATGTGTATGGCAGATTATCCAATGTTAGAACCCTACTAATTTTATCCCTTGAGGAAAAAAGAGTAAACTTAAGTAAATGTACTGAAAAAATACTACTGGCTTCTTCCTAGAAGGTGGGAAAGTAACACGGTGAGCCATTCTCAGAAGAGACCAGGTTAGAGATTAGGCTCCTGTAAAGCATTAGCACTGTTCCTAAACTTTAAATAGGACAAATTTGAAATCTAGGGTCATTCAAGGTTCAGCGGAATGAAGCTGGATGATTGCAAAAACTCTTCAGTACAAGATGCAGGCGTTTCTGGGATGGAGGAGGTGTTTGACCAGGATCATCAAGACTCTCCCCCTAAACTTTGCCATGTCTTCATCTTCTCTACCACCCCTCCTCCTCATCTTCGCCACCATCAGGAATCTTTACCAGACCACTGTGAAGAATTGTCCCCACCTTAGGGCAGCAGTTGCTAATCAGATTTGAGCATACTTCCCCTCCTGAAGTCCTGCTCTTGCTATAGGGACTCTGTTAGACAGCAGGGTTGCTTTCCTTCAGCCTTTTTAAAACCCTTTTTGGACACGGACATAATAAAAATAGCGCAGGGCAGCTCCGCTGCTGGCTGCCGATGCTGGGCAGCGCTCCCAGAAGAGGCTTGCACCTTAATCCTGCCTGTCCCGTGACTGCGCACTGGGTTTACTCTTCGGCTCATCGGGGACAACGGCAACATGAAACTGTTCTGAGATCCAATTAGATAATAATAATGTAAGTGCTTGCCCTGACAGCTTTCCTAGAGCATTCTTGGTTTTGGGATCCTTTCCCTGCAGTTTGGATTTTGCGGTCCCCTCTCCCCTCTCAACTCCTGCTGCCTGTCCCCTTTTCCCACACCTGATGTTCCCAAATGCAGAAGACAAGTCACTGCTTCTTCCTTTACAGTCCGTGAAGTGTCTTTTCAAACCCCTTGAAAAACATACCTTGTCTGAAGCTCTTTCCCCACCCACCTTTCCTGCGGACAGCTTAAACCCCGTAGTTTCTCTTGCTGCCCTTCGAGTACCCATTGCTCTGTCAGAATTCAGTCCTTAAGTTCACCACTTATAGAGATGGGCTGCATACAGACTGTCAGCAGGGAGGATCCACAGCCACCCCATGAAAAAAAGGGAACAAAAGCCATACGTGGATTTCCCCAAATCACCTCACTTTTTCATCAGTGAGAAATCAAGCCCCATTGAAGCTGCAAGAATTTCACGCTGGCAGCTGTAGCTCTCCTCAAAGGACCCAAGCCAAAACACTGACTTTTATACACACACACATACATGCATAAAACCAAATAAATAATGTATACAAAGACGCCCAGCCCCACCACATGTGCCATCATGCAGTGGTTGGTCTTTGGGCCCCCAGTGACTCAGAGCAATGCTATCGACTTTGGGCTTTCTGCACCCGCTGCTGCGGTTCTCCCTCCCGCTCCTGCAAATGCTGGCCCAGCCCAACTCTGCCTGAGACAACAGCTTACACTGTTTTATAGGGTACTGTATCACTCTCCAGAGGTGCCTGAGGGGAAAATGCATTCCACTCACCTAATTGTGTTAGTCCAATGTTTCTCCCTCTTCTGGAATTAGGCTATTTTAAAAAAAAAATTGACTGTATTAAGCTTTCAATGTTGCAAGGCTTAAGAGAAGAAGGGCCAGTTTAAAAAGCTATTTTAAGGTAAATTTGAATTACATGTTTTAGCAAAAGTTTTAGTAATTTTGAAGGTTGCCCAAATTTTTTTTCAAAGATTAACCGAGGATGAATTCTTGTGATTACGCATTTGGGAGTGTGTGTGCAAGGGTGCGTGGAGGGGGTGTCATTTGTTTTTTAACTCCTCCAAGTATTTCACTGGCATTTGGAGGAATGGTCAAAAATAACATCGAAAAATGCCAATTAGCCAGAGGAGACAAGGATAAACAGTTGAGAACACTTGGACTCGAAGAGCTGAAAGAACTTGATTTGAGAGTTTTATTGTCAGAGAGGGACCTTAGATTTAGAATATCAGACTAAAACTAAATCAGGCCATGACGAAAGAATTCATAGGGCTGAAATAACTATTCCAGCCTCAGACTACCAGTCAGCATTGTCAATGCCTAGGGTATTTCCAACGCACTTTAGACACAGACGCTGTGTCCTCCTGAGCAAGCTCTCCCCGCTGCCTTTGTGGACAGGAACCTTCTCCTGCCTGAGGAACAAAAGCAATGGCACAAGCTTCCCTGCTGCTGCTCAGAGGAAGCAGCACGCTGCAAGAAGACTTAACCTGGGAAACATGTACCTGGTAAGTGGCCAATTGCCAAAAGTTTTAAATAAGCAGAAGACACCCCAAATGACCAAACCATATTCAGCACCAGGTGCTGCAATACAGTCTGATAGGGCAATTGGCCAAGTTACACCTACCTGCTGTGGCATACCCCACAAAGGGAGGTCATAGAAAAATATCCATATTTCCCTCTCTCTGAAACATCTCCAGAAGACATAGGTACCTCATAGACACCAAGTACCCAAGATGTTAACTGCCCCGTATGCTGCTGTCCCTCCCTCCTTCCCTCTCTTAATAAGATGATCCTTTTCTCCTCGTGAAGCTGAAGTAGGCTCCTCATGGATTCTGTAGGCTGAATTTGGGGCACACTGAAAGAAACCACACCTACCCTCAGGAAAAGTCAAATTTATCAATGGCTAGTCATTTCTGAAGCCCTTGGTTGTATTTAAACAGATGATGTAGCACCTCAGTCAGCTTTCTTTGCTAGGCATAGTACGAAACTTCACTATTGCAGCAGCAATACCATAAATCTTGAGTGTTCTAGGAAGACAGCGAGCTTTCTGTAACTCAAACGCTGCATTCCACAGGATATGGCAGTGGGTGAGTTACAGGGTCATAACCCTCCTGTCCTCCACTTTGGGGGTGATTTTCACTGCAAGGACTTTACTAACAAGCAGCCACTGAATCTCAGCAGTGGTTGTGGACAATCCCTGTGTAAGACAAAGACATTTTGTGCTCTTTGTATCTTCTCTCTTGTTGGGTTAAGTGCCTGTATCTCAGGCAAAAGAGATGGAGCGAGTGTGGATACACCAAGGATTTGCAGAGCGTTTGGCGCCTGACCTGGGCAGCCTGGAGTGACGGTGCATACAATTGCTCATAGAGCTGTTAGATAATAAATATCTCAACATGCCCTTGAGGTGGTACTTCTAAATACCTAGCTCTTCACTGGAGCCATCAGAACCCTGACTAAAAGATTTACCCTGCAATAGTGTTCCTATAGAAGTTTTCACACAGTTCATTTGACTTCAAAAGACAGTATCTTTTGAAAGAGGAAGCGCATCTTACAAAATAACCTTTAAGCTGTACAATTCTTTGAAATAGTGTTCTGCTCTTCCACTTCTAAAATGTCATCTCTGTCTCAGTGTTTATCTTCTCTTAAAACATGGCAAAATTGCTACAGTATTTCTTGTAAAAAGTTTTCACCTTCTTTACCATTTCAGATTTCTCACTATGTTAAATTACAAGCTTATATTACTAGCCTCAATTCATTTGCTACACAGTTTGGGGCCGCAGATAAAAAGCAAATAGCCCATTGGGAAGCAAGGAAAGTACAAAAAGGACTGTAACTCACTGTAGGAAGCACCAGAGGGTTGTTTGTTTGAATTATCAGAAGAAGCTGTTTAAAAAGAAAAACTGGTGGTAATTTTTTTTTTCTTTCCTCCCACAACCTCACATGTGCCACTGCTGCATAGGAAGCTTGCAGCTTCAGGTAGGGTTAACATCTGCCCGTAGTGCTGCATCCTTCCTCGCAGGAGCTGCCACGCTTGGTCAGTGAATGCAAAATGCTGAATCATCAGACTTTTAGGTGCATTCTCTGCCATGGGATTTATTTATTTCAAATCCTTCGCGAAGGATTTGAAACTCACGCGGTTGTAAGCACCTTCCTGCTCTTGACACAACACACTGCAGAGCCAGCCAACAACTCTTTGGTTTCTCAACTATTCACGTCGACAAAACAAACGCATAAACATACTTCTCAGTCCTGAAGCCCCTTACATACTACTTACTCTCTAGCGAGGCTACTCATCGTAACGCTCCCGAGATTTTTCTGGCTTAATTGCCACAGGATAGCAGACTCGGTTGGAGTCGGGAGATTGTTTTAGCAGCGTCACAGCGCTAAAATTTCCTTCCCTTTTTTTTTTTTTTTTTTTTAATTTTACGAAGAGTGACCGACTATGCTTTGCTCCCTTCCCAAAGTCCTTTCGGACCCATGGCTGCGACCCACCCGGAG
>JANZLQ010000029.1:7748356-7788617 GCA_026212715.1 Elanus axillaris | reverse complement strand
CAAGCTGAGTCTGTTTTGCCCGTGACGGTGATTAGTGAATGATCTCTCCTGTCCTTATCTCGACCCACAAGCCCTTTCTTATATTTTTCTCTCCCCTGTCCAGCGAAGGAGGGGGGAGTGATAGAACAGCTTTGGTGGGCATCTGGCGTCTAGCCTGGGTCAACCCATCACACCGCTTAATATTGCAAATAGTTTGTCTGAAGGCTACTACCCTTTAAAGTCATAGTTATTCATAATTGTAATTAAATTCAATTATATATACCATTACCACTATATACATGGTTATACACATACATTGTTGTTGAAAGATCTATTTTCCTTTTCATGTGACCTGATCTATAACTGACAGCTGCAACAGAATAGAAGAAGAAAACTTATTTTTCTGGCTGTCAGTGTTTAGGAAACTCTACATGTCTCATGCTTTTAACAAGGCTACTGAGAAAATGAATGTAACCTGAGGGGCAATGTAAGGAGAATTTTTACGAGCAGTTATTTGGTGTTTATAGTACTCTGGGTATCGCTGTTTATTTGCTTTTCACATCCATTTATTCTGCTTTAGCTGCCAGAGACACTGAGACAGATGCTTCAGCAATACCTAACTGCTTTTAACACTGAAGACTGGTAACTGTTTTCACAAGGTCCACACTTTGACATCCAAATTCTACTGTCCTCAGAAGCTGCAACCCCCTTGAATCAGGGTCAAATTTTGCCATTAAAATCGCCATATAAATGAGGTCTAGCATAAAACATGTTATGCAAAATCTAGCAACACTAATTTCTGCTAAAGTTGGCACGGGCTATTCACTGTTTTTGCTTATCTGAACATGACCCTGCTCCCAACGTGAAGTGTCCTTTTGATAGTAGACCTTTGGTTGCCTTTAGTTCTGGCTTTGAGGAAGAGACTCAGTTTTCAGACCAGAGTCAGATCCCTATTTTGATTTCTCCTCCCTTTCTGGCCTTGTTACCCCATGGTTCAGTGTCGCAGCAGGATGGACAGCATTGTCTCACTGCCATTTTCACAGCAGGGCACTGCACTCTCCTAGCAAGCCAGAAAAGCAGAGTCTGCAGATTCACATGAAGCAAGGAGGAAATGTGTGGTCTCCCACTTCCTGGGCAAATGTTCAGAATAACAGGCTACTTCATAAAAATAGCCATTGTTTGTGTTCCTGAAGAAAAAAGAGAATTGCTGAACTTGGCATTAAACTCAGTGCTGCAACAGTGAGGTTGGCATGTGTGAGGAACATGACCTGAACATAGGCCAGCAGGGAATTTATAGACCTTCTTGCCTTGTCTCTGAATTGCCAGACTCTAGCTAGTAGCTAAGTACCTTGCACTTTCGATTGGGGCATTTTAAACTTCCAGAAAACATTGGAGGACACTTCTATGATTAAGTGGCTGGTGGATTGCTTTCTTTAATGTTTGTGATGTTCCAGTCTCACGAGAAATTCTTTATTTCTGTTATCCTAGGAAGACTAAAGCATTGTAAGGAATTAAACTCAGGTGTCCTGAAATGTAATCTGATTCCTTATCTTCTGGATAAGGTTTCTCTGTACTGGCTAATATATCTGTCATCAACCCCAGGGATGAAAAGCCCATGTTCTTACTCTTATGGTCAACAAAGGAAGAAGATTAAAAGGGTGGTGGCTTAACACGAATCCGCAGGACTAGGACCACATTTCAAAAAATTAGAAATGATTTAGAGAGATTCCTAGGCATCCTAACACAGGTTGAAAGAAGAAAGAAACACCATCGTCACATACACTCAGGCAGCACAAGGTGCATTGCAACTAAAATACACATGAGGATTAATTCCAAACATTCTTCTAAATTATAATGATACTTACTTGAGAGGAGAGAGAGAAGGGTATTGCACTCAACTTTGCAAACTGACCTGTAGATAACAAAGGACAGAAAACAAGAAGATGACAAATTAAGCCAGTGAGCAGCCAAGCAGTGTATTATTCTGAAGAAAGCCATGCAAAAGCCTAGAAATAAAGGGAGCAATTATGGACCCAGAAGATAAACCCAATGAAAAGTGTCTTGCGCAACACATCCAGCGCAAGACTCTAACAAGAACACAACTGGTAGCAGATGTGGGAGGATAAGCACTGTTAGCATTTACACTTGTGCACTAAACGTGTTTTTTTCTGGTACAGATACTTGTTATTTACAACATGCTTCAAAAAAAAAAAAAAAAAGAGAAAGAAAGAAGCCTCCTTTGATTTTCCCTGTCCCAGATTTTCTCATGCTTCTTGGGTTTTTTGCTTGTACTTTAATACTAATTTAGAGTTTAGCTTGAAAATCTTGCTTGGAGACAAGGTGACACAAAATAACAAGAGTGGGTTTTGACCAAACATCTTTCATGCTACACTACATCTACATGTTTTTCTAAATGTGCTGCTTTTACATGAAGTGAGACATTTAGTAACATAAAAATGGTTACCATATTGGTACTGAGGTTACCATTCTGTAATCTTAGTAGGAGTTCCCTCTTGCAGATTTTTTTCAGCTGACAATTGCATTATGATAGCTACAGCCACCACCTTTTTTTGGCTATCCAGATGAATGCAGTGTACATGTGAGTACAAATAGTAAACCAGCCTGTAATAAATTCCAATGGTTTGATGCAAAATGAGAATAATTGACCTGGCCACTGTTCAAAAGGATACCCTAAACAGAAATTTCTCAGTTTTCCTTTGTTTTTCCAAGCAGAAAGTTATGTCTTTAGAGTCTACTCAGTGATACTAGTAAAAAAAAGGAATAGAATAGAAAAATACTACAAATTAACTGCCAAGTGCAGAGAATGAGCACATCTCTCAGGATCAACACATGATACTATTCAAGCAACTCCTAATTATCCTACTGGTCCCTGCTAACTTAATACTTTTTCTTGCTTCCTTTAAACCTGTTCCCTAATCGAAAGGGCATCAACCACACTGGAGAGGACTTCTTAAGCATTGCATGCTTTGGGTCTGTGGTTATCAACTAAAAATAGTTTCTACTTACAAGTCACTACTGTCAAATCATTGCCTGATAGGAGCTGACAATCTCAAAGACAGTGAAGTACATCATGAAATTCCTTTTGGAAAAATGCTATTAAACAGAACTTGTCTAGAATGAGGACTTTCTGTTCCCTCAGTGAACACATTTTTGAAAGAAAAAAGCCTTTCTCTTTTTCTGCTTTTTTTTTTTTTCCCCTCAGTGGAAATAAGTAACGTAAAACAATGGGGAAGAAAGTTCACCTGGATGTAGTCTTGGCTGACATAAATTCAAAAGGAGTCTTATTCTGATGTCGATAGGGAGATTTCCTCCCCTTCTTCTGGGAATGTTGTTGCAAGACAGTAGAAAAGCTTTATTTTGACTGAAGCAAGAGTAACACCCAGTTCTGTTGAGGGACATGTGTAACTCCTACTGCACAATGAATGCCCTTATTTTGCAGTGCACACACATACTCAGTTTTGTGTGTGTACAAAATTCCATTGTAACTTGTGAAACTCGTGTAATACTGTTGCCATATATTGCACTTCCATACTGTAATCAAAGTACAGTCAAACTGGTCTATCGTTCTTCTGGAGAATATGGAATTTTTACCAGCAATAATAACATTTATTATTTAATGCTTGACAGCTGTCACCACTTAGGTACTCCTTCTTTATAACTGACAATTACTTTCCATTGCATCAGCAGTAGCTGCTCATCCTGTTCAGAATTTTAAAGGCTGTCATTTTTGCCATTTCCTATCATGGCTAAAAAACTGTGACAAAACCTCCCATGTCACCCACTGTTTCCTTAGTAAGATAGTCTATAACAATTCTGCTCCTGTCCTCTTGTCCTTAAAGACCTTTGCAACAAAATTACTTTTGGCAGGCTACCATGGGCCTGTAGCAGCCCAAGGTAAACAACAACCCCAAAAGATGCTCAGATCAGCCTCAAAACTACCTACAATTTTGATATGAGTCAATGAACTTTTACAAGACTAACTTATCCTAGCAGCTTTACAGAAAAGAAGACTAAAAAAGAAGCCATTCTTCATTAGATCATGAGCCTGTCAGTCCCAGATTCTTGTCTCCAAAGTGACTGTCAGCGGACACTAGAGAAAAACTACCAGAAAAAAAGGCTAGATTTTGTTAGCTCCCAGCAATCAGCAGTTTAAAAGAATTCCTGCCCAGAAGGTGCTTTTGAACCTCATTTCCATACACCTGATCTCTCAGTTCCTGTTTAATCCTTTTTTTTCCCCATTTATACTTCTGGTCTCTGTTATATTCTGTAGTGCTGTGTTCCAAATTTTAATTGATCACCATGTGGGAATATAGCTGGTTTTGCTTGCTTCAGCTCTGCTCCCAAATAACTGAACTGGGTGTGCCCTCCTACTGACATTACTACCAACATTGTAAGAAGTAATGGATTTTATATTAGGAAGATCCAAGTCAGAATAATTTAAAACCTGGTGATAGTCCATTACATCAGGTAGAATTGGAGACCATTATGCAGAAAGGACAGGATACCTACAGAATTCCAGCTCCCCCTGGCAAATTTGCTTTACTCAGACTCTTAAACAAATGACCTTTGGAAACTTCCTCAGGGGGTGTTTAATGCCAAATCCCCAGGCTTCTCTATACTAGATACTTGTTGAATACTTGGTCCTCTGGGATAGAATTCATTTCAGATCCTTTCCTCTTTTTCCAGATTCTGACAGCGACAATAACATACAGACTGCACTTGAGCTTCAGTTCACACTGGAGAAACCATTATGAATGCTTTTTGCTACTGGAGAAAAAAAAGAATCTAAATATAGCAAGAACTGAGCTTGACACCACCAACCAGCCTCTACGGTGTGGGGAAATGAGGTCTAAGTGACTTGGTAGACACTGGCAGAGAACAAGCTCAGAGGCAATTCTGTCCCACCTGATGCCCTGGTAAACTTAAGGATTACTGTTGTGTGTGTGCCTCAGGCAGTGTGGTCTTCCTGGATATGCACAAAGGCTAGATGCCTTCGTGTCTGTGGGAAAGAACAACAGCAGTTTTTGGAATGTGGCTCTGCTAGTAACTGAGAAGAGATCATGCCCCAGGGCCCAGGACAGGTTAAGAAGGGCCTTGGGCAGCTAAGGCGCATTACTCTTTCTCACATATGGGGTTATAAGGGCAGCCGGTGTTCCTCTCCCACCTGGTATGCCTCATCCTGCAGCTTCTGCTTCAGGTACTCCTCCATCTTCAGTTCGTTCTCCAGCTGGCGGACAGAGTCATTCTCATAATTTTCATCATCTGCTCTGACATAGGGGTCTCCATCTTCTGTAACCCTAAAGACAATTATTAATAAATAGCCTCCTGAGATGAATGACATTCAGAGCCAATAAAACTTCCCTTTATTGTCTAACCACACATGCCATTGGTTAGCATTTTCCTGGCAGTGGAAGACACTTCTGCTATTTCCCCTCTCCAGTGGTCTGGTATTGATGAAGTAGACCGAAGGCCATATTCTGCTGAAGGCCTTCTGGAGATACAGACCTATGGAAATGAGTAACAAAATTTCTCAATAACTTGATACAAAGAAGTTGAACTAAAAATAACTGGAAAGATGCCTACTGTCTTTGATAGGAAAATTCAGGTTCTAAAAATAAATAAATCGGTTTGTTGATCAATTGAGTTGGCCAATAAAAAGCATTCTGTCTTTTCCAATTACAAGCTTCTCTCTTTCCAGTGGGCTCCAACAGGCCCCTCAGCTTGGGTAAGCAGGGAATAGGACTGCAGGGCATACTAGGGAGCACAGCTGTCCCACAGGCTCCATGCTGCCCCGGTGTACCAGACTGGATGAGACATCCTAAGTTCTGGCCTTTACTGTTTACAGAGCTCACTACTATCTAACCATGAAGCTGTCCTCACTTGGATTTAGGCATTTTTTTTGGTAAGCAAATAGTTGAGAGGGACAGAAAATTTTACATGCTGCATATTGTTTTCAACAGAAGAAGAATAATGAGCTGAAGGTGGCGAACTGAGCAGGCACCCACATGTCACTGCGGATGGAGCCGGTGGCAGCAGCGCTGTGGATGTACCCTGGCTTCCGGGCATGGATCTGTGCGAGGAAAGCCTTCTCAGACGTTGGGGATGGAACAAGGTCATCAAAATGGGTCCGTCCAAATTCAGAATCCACATTGCTTTCTGTCTCGCTGCCCACCTCTGTGAAACAAAAGGTGACACATGGTTCCATTTAACTTTCACAAGAGTAAGTATACTTGTCTATTTCTCTAAGCCTTTCTCTGACTTTCCAGCTTCGAATGTCACCTCCTCATAGAGAATAATAGTGTATTATTCTACATATATCTGCAGAACTAATAGTTTTCTTCTTGCGGTGGGACAGAATAGTGAAGCTTTTGCTTTTCTTGCTTATTGGGTAGGATATTTTAATGAGAATACCACAGATTGCATTTTATAACAGGTCCTATATGTTCTATACTGAATGAAATTTCTGAAGAGCGATATCCCACTCTATGTGGAATCACAACCAAACTTCTCAAAGTTTTCACCGTATCCAGCTGCACCTCTATATCCGTGCCTTTCAGAACTGTTGTATTCCCAAAGCTGTTATTTAAAGACCTTTTTCTAACAGCATAAAAAGCTTTGAAGCTACATTACAGTGCTTTTTTGTTGGTTTATATTTTCCTACCTCACATTTTTTCAAATGAATGAAATATTAATGAGATGACTATCCACCCTCGTTAGCCTCACTCACCAGAATTTAGTTCTTTTACCAAAGAAGACATGGTGTTGGTGATTGAATCTGCTGCCACCAGCAAATCGTTTCTTAAGTTTCGTCTTGCACCTGAAGCAAGAGACAGACAAAACACAGTGTTAGTATTCTTCACAAGACATGTTTTCCTGTTGAAAGCAGTTTTAAGCATGCTGAAAGCTGCCATTGTGATAATTCAGGGTATCAAAGTCCTTATGAGGGACACGTGCAGAAGAGTTCTCCGCAGAATGGCCTCATTTACTTATGCTGTATGCAAGAGCAGAAGCCTAACCTCATGCTTCATTAAATCACAATGCCAGATATGTGGAGATTATTCATTGCCATCAAGCTTGCATTTGTGTGGTGACACCAGCAGACCAGGCCTGGAAGATTAAATCCAGCGTGAACTCATTTACAATGTCTGTGGGGGAGGAGGGAAGAAATGAAGTGTTTTCTCTGAGTTCCCACAGCTCTGTTTAATGACACCATTATTGCCAGGTATTTGCCACATAATTATGGCAAATGTTGAAGAAACATACTTGACCTCATCAAGACTGATATGGATTTTTCTCCTCTGCTCCCTCTCAGCCTCTCCTGTAGCTCAAGGACTTCCTTGTATATTCCATAATTTACTTTCTCTTTCTCTCTCTCTTTTTTAATAAAGGAAGCACTATTGCCTCTCTAAACAGCCCCAAGCTGCTTTAAACTCTTTCTAATAATGGAGCTAGAAATGCTTCCCTGCTGAACCTGGCAATATTCCCTTAACCATCAATCATGAAAGATTCTTGTGAGCTGCATGAAATACTCCTTCCCTAGGAGCAGGCTGTGGGTAACGTGTTTAACTCCCCCAAATCCAAAACATAGCTCCTACTGTAGCTGAACAATCAATATATTCCACAGAATCTCTAATCTCACAGAATGGATTATTCACAGGAATTGGCAGGATTTGACTGCTGTAGATTCTTTAAAACTGGCTGAATGTAAACCAACACATTTTAAAGAGTTCCCCAGATCTTAAAGAGATTTTTAAAATATATCAATTAGCAAATGGTTACTGGAATGCCAATTAGTTAATCTCTCTCTTACACATACACAAACACTCAGACAGCCACTCCCTCTCTAGATTCTTCTTAATTTTGTATCTCTGAACTATTGCAAACATTATGAAAGAGAAACAAAAAACAAGAGAAACCATGCTTTAAGCACGGCCTGTCTGCATTATGTATATATAGGCAGATCTCTGCTGGTACAGCACCGAATGGAGCCGTAAAACCTCAGTGCCACCCTCCCTGCCAAGTCATATGTCAAGCTGTGACAGAACGGCTGGCTTCAAGTTCTTTGGGTTTGACCTTCCCATCTAAAGAATATGGTAAATAATTACATAAAGCTAGATATTTATCAAATGCAGCAGTTTTAAAATGTGATTGCTAACCTTTTTATCTTGAACAGACCACATTTATATACTTAAAAAGCATTTGCCTGAGGCAGCCTTAGTATTATTTATGGATATTTTATTGTGGCCACTACATTATTTCTCTTACTCCTAGCTCTGGAAGAAATTGTCCTATAACAGCATAGGGGTTAGTGGTCCATATTTTGCTTGCCTCGATTTTTTTCACAGCAGAAAGAAGAAAAATACATGTTGCTTGTTTCTTTTGCCACAGAAAATGAGATAACCAGTAACATATTACGTTGGGATTGGGAATTATGCCTATGTTCAATACATGAATTGACTAGCATTTTAGAAGAAAGTTCTTGATTGTATTACAGATTCAACCTTGTCTTAAGATACGCACACAGACACAGTTCCCATGAAAATCAAGGGGAAGGGTGCATGAGATGGCTGAACTAGGCTCCTGGGAACAAACACACTTCCACTGTAGCAGAGGAACTCCAGAGCTCCACTTACATTTGATTTGTACCAGGGAAATGGGGAAAAAAATTATTCAAATAAAAGAATTGCAGTGATGCAAATATTTTAGGGGAGAGCAGATTAGAAAAAGAAGGAATATTTCTTCATTTAGATCACATAGACTATTTTCTTTAGTAGTCAACATAATAATTTAATCTGTTTAAAATTTATTGTTACTTGACGAAAGAGTGGTAAGAGGAGTAAGAAACATGGTGCAGCCTATGGCAGTTTTCTGGAAATGCACTCACCTAGACTTCCAGACTCAATTCCTGTCTAGTCTAGCTGGACCCAAAGCAAAAGAACAAGGGACAGAAGTCACAAGCTGCATCAAGGGATGCTCCAGTCAGATACAAGGACAAAAAATTTACACAGTAAGCATGGTCAAACACTGGAACAGAGGCTACGGAAAATGCATACCAGGAGCCATCCAGAACTCGACTGGGAACTCAAATGTTTAAGATCCTGAATGGTCTGATCTCACTTTGAAGCTCTCTTTCTTTGAGCAGGAGGACATGGTGACTTACAAGACCCCTTTCCACCTGAACAAATTCTATGATTGTATCATCTATTCCTAGCAAATTCTTTATTTAAAACCAAACACACTGAAAATGTCTTGCTGAAGTCAATGGCAATTTTTCTTCTTCTGGTTAACAGAGCACTGACAACTGGTCTGACCATCTTGCATCAAAATTCCCTCTTACCACAAAATCCATTATTTGTCATCATTGTCCAGGTTCTGCTTACCTGCTTGCTTTGACAGCAAAGTCTGACGGCTGACAAAGTTGATTTTCAATGGCAAAACAGAGTTGTTGCAGATTTTTTTTGTTTTGTTTCATTGCATGCAACTCAAAAGCTCACGTTCATTTAGTCATTAGCCACAAGAAATAACGATTCTTCAAACAGCCTCCGAGTACCTCAGACAAGCTATTAATGAGACTTACTTTGTGCAAAGGCTTCCTGCACATCTCCTCCCACCCCGGTCAGAGAGTCCTGAGGTGCGTGGGTTGGGGTGGAGCAGGCAGAGGCAGACCTGATGGGCATTGGAATCGGTCGACTGATAGTGTGGCTGGGTGAGGAACGTGGGGAGCCTGCCCCTTGGGTCTGCAAAACAATCACAAGGGGTTAAACAGGTCTTTGCAAAAGCCCTTGCCTGCTGTGCTTGTCACCCATCCCTCAGCTTAAAGGCATCATGCTGTTTGTAAATCAGTTGGGTAATGCTAATTTTGCTAAAAGAAATATACTGAAGTCAGCTGTTAGCAGACAACAAGGCTTCCGTGTAGAAAAATACTAAGTAGGAAAATGTGAGTCAAGATTTGACTTCCTTTAAGCATGGGAAAATGTCAGGCAGCTAAATTAAAAAAAGTTCCAAGTTCATATGCACCGAAGTATAGACCTTCTCTCTGCCCTCTTCCCTCTCTCACTCCGCTAGCTGGCATGCATGTTTGATAAAACATAACCCCTTCAGGCTGTGAGAAGGGGAGAGATGCTGGCACCGACGTGGCTTTCAGCCTGATTGAGGGACTGAAACAGCTCCTTTCATCAGAGTGCTGCCGTGAGAAGTTCATGGTACGCGCAACCTCTCAGTCACATAAAGTCTGACACTCACAATAAATAATACAGCTTTCTGCTTTTTATTTGGAGCTAGAGAACTATTTTAAGCCGCTATTAAATCATACTATTAAATTGTTCGCTCTACAGGATATACTCAGGCACTCCCAAAACACTGTGGGGACAGGGCAATATAAATTCCTTCTATGGGTTTAGCTGCTGGAAGTGAAAATGTTTTAACACCAGTCATATAAAATGTCATGCTGTTAGCACCTTACAGTTAGTATCACTTAGCTGAAATTCAAGCAGACTTGGCAAAATAGTCATTTTTACAAACGCAGCTGGGTGAGTGATACCAAGAGACACAGTGCTCTTTTCATCCACTGTTTCACACCTCCTGGGAACGTGTATCCATGTAAGGAAAAACAAATGCTGGAGCCCACACCAAACTGCACACGGCTTTTGACTGAAAACCTGTGTTTGGTAGATGCCAAGGATGGAGGTAGCTTGAGTGCAACACGTGGCCCTGGTTGTTTACAGTGAAAAGTAACCTGAGGGCTGGTGTTTCCCTCACCCTGGCTCTATTTTGAGAATTAAGGAGAATTTCTTAACTCTTCCTATGGCATTTATTTTGACTCCGGTAGTGGCTGCCACTGCAGCTCTGATATGGTTTGGCAAATATATTCTAAAAAAGACAATAGCAAACCATTGCAGCATTGCCCTTGAGATTTTTATAAATTCCTGCCCTGGACCATAAATAATGTATCAGAATACTAAGCTATTTGTTCTTTTCTCCTATCACCCCTTTCTAAGAGACATTATCACCAGAAAGACATCAAGGGCAAATTAGGTTTATGAGGAATACGCACATTACTGATGGGAGAATGGAGGATTTAACACTTATAATTTCTTTAATGATTGGTTTTAAAACATTTAAATGATGGATGAAAAGAAGTTGAATACATAAAGGCCAGATGCTCTCCCGTTTCTGGAATCATCTGTACCCACTCCAGCAGAAATGCAGATCTCTAGTCCTCCAGAGGCAGGGCACTGAGCAACCTGGAGATGTTCCAAGGTCCTTGGAGGTCCCCATCAGGGAGGGGATCTGGGATCTACAGCTATCTCCGTTGATGTCCTGACAGGGCATGTTTCATCCTCTGTGAGACAAATTTGCAAAAGGATTTCTGGTTCCCAGCTCCCTCTTTTGCTTGCCCTTTTTCCTCAGCTCCCCTTTGCCTTTGTTCTCGGTTCTGGGGAACACCAACAACAGTGGGAACTTTCAGAAAAGATCAGAAAAAAATGGACAAAATTTGCTTCCTATAGTCAAGTCACACTGAAGGAATGAACTTCAGAATAGGCATTTTATTTACTAAAAATAACAGATGCCTGCCAGTACTTCTTTGCTGGAATTTTCCCACAAGAGAAATGTAAAAGCTGCTGCACACCAGTGCTTACCCTTGTGTCTGCTTTGCAGCTATGACTGAGATCTTGTGTTTATGATAAACAGTGCTCTCTTATCTGTAGCTTTTTTGTTGGAACAAACTGTTTGGGAAGCACAGGGGAATGAAGCATTTGGAGTCACCTGACCAGTAAAAAGCTGCTCCCTTTTTATACTATTTGGGCAGTATCAGACAGAACTGATGAACAGCAAGTTGAAACAGGAGGTTATTAGGGAATACCTAATTTCAGAGAAGTGAACACTTTAATTTTATTTTACTCATCTAGATGCACCTCAGCCCAAGTTTGTGGGAATGGAATGCTATTGGGATGAGATTGAATTCCTGCTTAGTGGTTATCAGGAGAAATGTGGTTTTCACAGGCTAGAGCTAACAGCCTGAAACCTGCTATAATAATCAGCAGTGACTTTTTGGTAATCTCAGCAGAGAAATTGAGCACCGAATTGCTCCCAAACCTCAGCAGCCCCACCAGCTGAGGACTAAGGCATGCTGAAAGGGGAGCTACCATGGATATGTGAATGGCTTCAGCTTTTATGTTGTACTTGGTTGCAGCTATCAATGTTCTCGTGCCTTTTAGGAAAACTTTCATGTATTTTATTTAATTCATCATCCCTAGTCAACCTGCTATGGATTTTAAGTTAACCCTTGCTAGCAGGAAAAGATTTCACACTATTAACTCTCATGCATGCTTAGGATAAAAAGCCTGAAATGAAAATTGGATATACAGGAGCTTTAGCCCATTGCTCCCTCTGCCGGAACTGAACTGGGATGACATATGGGGAAGGTCTGTCACACAGCCTCATCAAACGACACGGGTGTGAAGAACTCATTATCCTTTCTCAAGGAAGGGCAGGAGAGAAATAGAAAGTTCATAAGCATTAGATAAATTGCCAGGCTGCTCATTCCAACTGAATTCCTACAGAAATTAATTTAATCCTGTTTCTCTCAACAGATCATGAAATGGCATAGCAGAATGGGGATCATTTAATGGAAAATTGTGAGAGTAATTCCTTAGCATCATCACCTGGTATTCAGCAAGGCTATTACTCTTGGAAGAAAAAAAAATTATAACAGCCTGAAAATGTGTTTTCACTTGTACTGTCCACTGAACATTTTATATGGTAGGGAAGCTCTTGTCACGTTGGAAACTTCTCTTTTGTGAATGGAAGATCTTTCAATATTGCAGATTCTAAAAAGACAGCTCTTACATGGAGGTGATGTTTGGTCAGATTTATTTTTTTTGTGTGCAACAGATTGATGCTCTACAAAAATTAGCCAAAATATTAGTTTTATGAAGGTGAGCATTACCTACAAAGTCTGCATGCTCTACCATAGACAGAACACATCAGCCTTGTGACTGTAGTTCTGCTGATAAAAGCAAGAGGAAGTGTGTTTTGTTAAAATGAAACATTTTCATCAGACTCATAAATCAGACTGCTGTCTGAAAAGTGGTTTTTTTTTTGCCTAATATCTTTCCAAGATCCACTTAGATAATAAAAAGCTCCAAAACAATTAAATCTTCTAAAATTTACCATTAGTAATATAAATACTTGCCCTTTTTGATCCAGGTTGCAGAAGCCATTTAGAAACTACATTATGTTCCTGAAGACTCACAAGACTGTTAGCATCAGGGCCAACGTTAAAAGATGTGCACACAATGCCCTGACTTTTTCTGGATAAAGTGGGGATTCAAACTTATTGCCCTGGTCTAATTAAAATTCCGTTATGTTTTTCTTAAAGTTCCAAATTCTTATTACCTTTTCAAAATGTTACTATAGTAGAAGTGTTAATTCATATTCTAGGTTGGTTTCACTACATTTGGTTGGTGGTTTCCATATCTTACGTGTTCTCATTTAGAGGACTGAGAAAAAGATCAAGATTCCTGCAGCCATGATTCACTTTCTGGAGGGCTAAGATGTTTAATTGTGAAAATTGCTCCAGGATACTTGAATATAATGTGTAAAAGAATTGCAAAGTGTTAATTTTGGTCAAAAGAACACACACACATTTCAAGCAAAGGAAGTAAAATAAATCACAGGAACACAATCACATTTAGGAGTTAGTGAGGCCTCCAGTAAGGAGGTAACTTACTACCTGTTTCAATTCTTCTTCCTAAAGAAAAAGAGGATCAGCACATGAGATTAGCCAGGATGCAAGTGAAGAACAGAAACCAAAGCGAAATTTGGAGTACAGGGTTAAAGGTACAGTCGAGGTATGTGACCAGATCATGGTCCCACCTCTGCACACTTTGAAACACCAGAACAGTGCAAAGTGTGCAGAAAGCTACTACCATTTCCTACCCCAGATTCTCTTTGTCCAGGCAGTGCAATGACAGCAGACAGCCCTGACTGCTACTTGTAGTACTGCAGCATTTCATGGGTGGAGTGAAAAGTATTTTGTCTACTTCCAGCTCCCCAAAATATGCTGGCTACTTGGTGGGCTCTGCTGCTCAGGTGCCACCAATTCCTGCACTGTGACTGCAGAAGCCTGAGCCTGAGGAGATGCAAATGACGTAAGGGGTCAAACTCATTCTTTGATGCAAATACACGTTGCTAAGTGGATTTCAGTGAAATTCTTTCTGCTTTTATCAGAGCCATATTTGACCCAAGTTGCACTGAATTTTCCTGCACTCATTTTATCTGGTATGGCCAACAATGAAACAGAATTTTATGCCATTCAGAGCACTTTCTTCCGATGTGAATTTCTGGCATCATCTGTCCTGAGGCACATTAGGTAAAATAGGGCTGGACTCTGCAAATAAAGACACATTTTCCATCTTGCCATAGTCTGTCGTAAAAATGCACATGCTTTTTGATACCCTCATTTTTAACTGAGATCCTTTGTTGAGGCATGTTTTGTCTGTTTAACAAGAGCTTGTTTCTTTATTTATGAAAATGGCCAAGTGTTGTTGGGAAGCATCTCTAAGTTCAGAGAGTTATATGTGGTTGTCAAATGGCATGTCTGACAGAACTAGCAACTGAATGGGCAAAGTTAAAGGAACTAGCAAAAGCAATTCTGTACTGTCAGCTGGACTAGGTAATATGTACAGTGCTGAGTTGTTTTTCTCACAGTTACCAGTTAACTCGTTTTATGTGTCAGTTTGTTTAGTTTCTTTTTTTTTTTTTACTTGATGTCCTCAACAGAGACAACTAAAAATACCTGAGACCAGACCACAAAATATTTTGTGTTTGGACATGTTAAATGGTTGATCCAGAGATTGCTAGCCTGAAATCTAGAGATGCAGCAAAATCCTTCTACAAAAGAGCAGAACAGGACTGAATGGCATCATGTTGCAGTATTATTTAAAGGATTGTATTAATTATTCAATAGTTCAAAGCCTGTTTCTGACATTGTATCCACTGAGCAGTAGGTGACAATGACGATGTAGTGTTACTACAGGAATAACATAATCTAAGCATCATTTGAAACCCCTGAACTGAAAGACCAAGGCAAAAAATAGAAAAGGAAGGAAACAAGCCAAATTTCATGGGTGGAAATAGTCAAATTCTGCATAGTTCTGTGGTCATATCTCCTCCCTCTCCTCTCTTGCCTCACTCTGCCTGTTCTCCTTGGTAGTATCAGGTGGAGCTCCTTACCTTCAGCAGTTTCATGAGGCCTTCTAACTGAACCATAAGCTCCCTCCGGCTTTCCTGAAGAGCAGACATCCTCTGTTCCAGCTCATCCTTCCGCTGTCTGAGAAACAAGCAGATCCGATCAGAGCCTACCCCTCACAGCGTCAGCAGCTTTTAACTGCATCGTTTCCCCAGCCTGACTTTGAGGTATATGCCTATACATCACAGGAAAGCCAACATACTCTATGAATTCAGCATAGTGCTTAGAAATGGGGCTACATGAAAGCTAGGGAGTTCCCTCCTCATACTGAGAATATTCATGGGACTGAATATAGTGATTAGGAGAAAGACAGACACTGACACAGACCTTTCTCCAAAGTACAAATGAGATTCAAACAAATTTGTGTTACATTCCCTTGTGGGAATGCCTGGCAATTTTTGTCTTTGGATGTCTCTAGTCAATAACCTCACTAGCTGTCATGAGAAATTAAAGCCATGCCCTGGAGGACAGGAAATTACAGCAGGGGCACTAAACAAAGCGAGATATGAAAGAAGCTAAAAGAGTTCAGAAATTCAGCCAGAAAACCACAGTGATCTGCTTTTGTTTCTGTTTTTTTTTTTCTTCTGAAAGCAGGAGTAAGATTATCACATAGTAGAGATATAACTGTTTGAAAACAGCTCTTTGGACTCAGGGTCCAGTGCTGCTCCTGTGACAGCGTGAATACTGGGCCACGCCAAGTGACAGCCAGTTTGTGCCCCCATAAATGGGAGCAGCTTTGATTCTGCACAGCTCCACTGCACAGGACGGGGATTCAGCACTTGCACATGTTCAATCACTAAATTCTGTGAGAGGTCCCCACATAAATACAAAATAAAATTATTGCCTCCTGGAAGCGATGACATAATTAACAACATTACTGTTGAAAAATATACATATTAGGTGCATTTTATACACTACTGTTCTGCAAATAACATAAACCCACTATGTCGTTAGCCTTGTACTACCTACAAAATATGACTATTTAATCCTAGATGGAAAAGCACCACAGGCAACAAGACTAAGTACATTTCCTATATTTAGGGAAATATGAAACCCTGATTTTGAGCCTTCACTGTAAGTGAAAAGTTACTGATATAAGCAACACTGATTTCTACAGGATTGCTCATGTGTGATCTCTCTCACCTATATAATAGGATCATATAGTAACACTGCCACGTTGTATTTACTCTTCTGAAGGATTAATCTATTTTCTGTGCTGGCTTTTCTTTTCCAGGCATGTAATGGTTGGAAATGCTATGAACTGTCCAAAAGCAACTACGTTTAAGAAACTGCTAATAAAAATAAGATACCCTATCCATGTAATTTGAAGTGGCAGGTCCTAGCACAGACCTCTGCTGGGTTTTAGATTAATTCTGTGAGGAGAGAGGATCTAAGCAGCATGCAATGTACAGACTATTTCTCTGGCTTTCTTCTGCGACTGTACTCCAGAGCAAGTTCTCGGAAGCAATGGGCTTTCCAACCTGTCTCCAAGACAGCCCTGGGAATGTGAAGGAACGCTGTGTTCAGAACCTCATTTCGGCAAATCTGCAACACTACAGCAGCTAGTGAAAGATGCTGGGACAGGTACCAACAACATAATTTACAGATTCAGGCATTTCTTTATATTATATGAACTAAATTGCCCTACTCTCCTAGTTGCTTCAAGCCCTCAAAATCTGCGGGGTAACAGATGTAAATCAGTGCTGCTGTTCTGAGTCCTGTTTTATACGGTAAGAACAACCTCATGACATCTTAAGTGTCTAGGAATTTGAGATGGTGTTGAAATTCCACAGAAAATCAAAAGTCAATCTTTTGCCTTTCAAATGGTCAACATTTTAGAAGGTATGAAAAGCAGCACAGACCCACAGAACAAAAGTTATTTTCTGACTCTGACACTGCATATTAAATCAGAAAAGATATCATAATTGAGGAACTCAGCATCACTGCCCTAGGGACATCCCATGTCAGGAAATTCAAATAAGGATATTATGCTTTTAATATGTGTAGCTAAATTGAAAAGAGGGAAAAATTAAGTAGTCAGTCTGCTAACACTGCACAATCATTTGTGGTTTTTTTTAAGGATAATGAATTTTAGTTGTCAGCTACATAGAAAGCTAATCTCCTAAACCTGCTTAAAATAGACTTTAAGCTTGATGCACAGGAGCTAGATTTTGGTATATTTTATGTGGTGTACCCACTTTCATCACAGTCAGTTTTATATGTCTCACAGAATGTCACTTGCCTGTAGATATCTAGAAGTAATTACATACTAAAATCACTCACAGAAATGAAGAAGCTAATTTGTCTTCAGATTGGAAAGAAAATGATTTGTGAAACAGAAAAATATTTTAGTGTGGAAAACTCAAAAAAACCCCTATACAGTATTTGTAAAGAAAAAAATTAGCACAATTTCTTACAGTAACTTCCCTTGGTTATGAATCAGACCACTAAAATATTACTTGTGTGTGTGAGGAGCACTAAGTGTTCCTTAGTCTTCTCATGAAAGAACTGCTTTATGGGGGGAATAAAATTTAATCTAGCATTGTTTCACTAGAAAGAAAGTGTTTACACTCTATTTATATGAAGTGTTCTGAACACTTCTTACTGGATTCTCTGTCTGGCTTTCGCAACCTGAATGTCAGGACTTGCAGGGAGCCTGGAGATCTGGGCCAATGACAATTGTATTTCTTCAATATGATACACATGGCAATTACTAAGTCCATGTAGAGTATCCTAATTAACATTCACACACAGTCACATCAATGTTTTTAGCTTGGTGGGATAACTGGAGAAACGATCCTCCAAATCTTCAGCTGCTGCAGATGACATTACTCCTCACTTCCCACATGACAAGGAGGATCATTCTGCAGCCTGGTTTTGTACTGTGAAGAGAACTAACCTCTCCTTAGAGTCCAACACATGGGGGAAATTTCAAAAAATGAATGTCTAATTCTGGCTGTATTTTCATGTAGTTCTCTATTTACTTTAGCATAAAAAAGAAGTCTTTGTAGAAGCAGTTGTTCTGACAGAACGACATTTTTCCCCATATAATTAATGGCATTTGGACAGGGCTGTGGGGACCTATTCCAAATGACCTAAGGACCTAACTCTGCAAACACTAATGCACATGCTTAATTTAATGTAGATGAGTAATATGTGAGATTCCTCATGCATACTGTTTAAAGCATAAGCTTAATTACTTCTAGGACTACAGCCTGCACCGAAAATGGACAAAAAATACACATTGTGTTATTTACTTTAAAAAGCCCCCAAAACCATAAGCCGGGTTTATCTCTTCTTTCTTCTCTTATTGAGAATGATTGGCTGGCCCCAGTCATGGCCAGAGGTTTTACCGCTGTGGACTCACCTCAGGAGCCGGAGCTCTGCAAGGAGAGTGGGATTTTGTTGCGCCTTCTCCGGTGTGGGCTGAGACGCCTGCTCATGTTCGAGTCGCAGCCTCTGGATCTCCTGCAGGATTTCTCTTGGGGAGGAGAATAAGCAGAAGACTACAAGTCAGTAATTTTCTACAAAACCAGCTCATTGGACGTTGCAAAAGGAGAAAAAGTATGATTGTATGTAGCTCTTCATCAGTGTAGATATAATGACTGGGCTCCAAGCAACAAAAGAAGCCCTCAGCAATGGGAGAGGGCTCTGGATAGTTTTTGAACAAACTTTTAGGATTTTACCATAAAGGGAAATATTTCCTCAAGACCCCCAAAAACCAGAGGTAGACATGAACTAGCTCTATGCTTAATTAAATTGCTTCCTTCTAGTTCTTCCCCATGAACATTTCAAGCACCAGAGGAGCTTAACAAAAATTAAAATAACCTATCTGGCCTTTCTTGAGTATCAGAGAAAATATTTAGCACTTAAAAAAATACTTCTAGTGAAAGCAGAGATGTGAGAGTGGTCAACAATTAATGGAGAAGCACTTTCATAGGACTTGTTACGACTGGCTTGCCAGCCCTGGTGTGCTGTCAAAAGGCTAATACAAAGCTTTGCAGCAGAAGGTTGAAACCTTTGTGCATTTTGTCTCTTTTTCACAACGTGCTGGATAGCAGACGGTCAGGAGGCAGCCTCAAACTATGAAAGACAAATCGAGACTGGAGCTGGTGGCTCATCACACGGTGACAGAAGGCAGTGCAGAGTTTGGAATAGGAAACCATCTGGTCTGGGCTGGCCTCTATTTTACAGTCCGGCAGTAAAAGCAGAGCTCTGCTGCCATATTTCGTGGCACTAGGCAGTCTGAAACCCAGGGCCAGATCCTCTGCTGCTAACAAATGGGCATCACTCCTTTTTGGGGCCGGCTAGCCTTTTTCTCCTGGACACTCTCTCTCAGTCTTGGTCACATCCATACCTAGTGCCTCATTTGATCAGCAGCCTAACTTGCTACTAACCTTTCTGCAAACCTTTCCCAGGCAGACTGTGTTCTGGAGAGCTTTAATCATCTTTTTCACAAATAAAAGCAGGGGAGCATAACATTACCAGTGTGACTGATCCTTTTATCATTTCATGTTATAGTGCTCCAGAGGATCTGACTCAAAGTTAATCTGGTTTTGAAACAGGACAGGCTTTTTTTTTTTTTTTAACTCTTAACAAACAGCAGCTGCAAACAGTATCGATGATTGTATCACATCATTGAACAGTACATTCATTAAAACACAGGGTAGCTATGGATTTCAAAGCCTGTGTTGTATTCTGTGGACCTTTTTGTGCCCTGTGCTTTTCCTAGGGGGAGGTGTATGTGCATGTATAAGCACATTGCACAGAAGTAGGTGGTAAAAAATGTCAGGAAACAAACAAACATACACAATATATGGGACTGAACAAAACCAGGTACTTTCTGGATGCTTACCGGTTTTTATTTTCAAGCTCTGCAATCAGCTGCCTTTGTTGCTTGTTTGCATCAATGGTGAAGGAGATATCTGATGCCCCTCTCTGCTGACCCTGCTGCTGTTGTAAAAAAGAAAAGGCTGCACTGAAGGAGGAATAGCCAGCATGCACCCATGAGTTCAACACATATCTGTTCTGTGAAATCTGCTTACAGAAAATGCAGTAGCAAGCTTGCCTACACTAAAAAAAGAGCATCCATATTGTGCTCATACCAGTATGGTGCCATTGCTAGTAAAAGCAGGGTAAGTGCTAAAGTAAATAAAACTCAGTGTTTACCATCCTGTCATTCATTGCTTCTTCAAGGAGCTTCCTCTGAACCAATTGTAAAAGGCAATGGCACTGCTGCAGGCACTTGCTGTAATATGGCTCTTAATTTTGATACTACAGACAAGAGGAATACATTGAAGCAAAAACCAGTGTCTCCCTCCAAAAAGAAGGGGATGTGTTTCCAGTGCAGTGATGCTTTGCTCTCTTGAAAGCATGGTTTTACTTTTAGTCTGAAACCTGTACTCAGTTTTCAGTCTGGCTGTGTGGCCCATTTGGCCAAATTTTCCTATAAACTCTGATGGGACTTAAGAAAACCTCTTTCCCCAGTGCTTCAGGTACAGCAGAACCTTTTCTTCCCAATAAAATGAAGTGGGAATTACACTATTTCTTACCAAACCAGGCAGTGCTCACTACAGCTTTATTGTACTATGCTTTTTTTCATGTTCATCAGCAATAACCAAATACTGTTTTCCTTGTTCACATTCCTGTATTTCAGTTTTGTATCAATGACAATGCAGAGCAAAACATTTAAAGTTTCACAGCTGTCAGAGATATTAATTTATTTCTAACTCCAACCTGAAATAATCAGACATTAAAAAATACTCTGCTGAGTTACTGCTGTGATCGGAGTGTTTCTCACTGTAAAAGCACTGTGAAGTGTAAGTCTGGAGCCCACTTTTATGTGATGCCAGGCACCTCCTCCTCCAGGAGGTGGACCCTCAAAAAGGATGAAGATAATCTCAGTGCTAACCTTTGTTAGCACTGTCTCCGGGGAAAGAACAGTATGTTATGCCTGTAACCATTTTTTTCTGCTATGGGTACATTTTCCCATTAACACTCCAACCACAGGGAAGCAGAGCAGTGCATAAAGAAGAACTGATGCACACTAGTGGATGTCATGACTGATACAGGGGGAACCAAGATCTTTATCCTGAATGCCCAGTGTTATTAATATAATTCATTCCTTAAAAACCAGAATGACCATCAGCAAAGCTTTAAAAATTTCCACTGTGCTCATAATGTGGTGCCTCTCTTGTGCTCGGAAAGATCTCTGTATACAGAAACCTTCTCTTTTCCTTCTGTCTCTTTTGTTCAAAGAGCACAGATAGATGGCAATGAGAAATTCATTAATTTCCTTCAAACCAGCTCTGTTTAAAAGCTACTTAAGTATCGTTTCCTAAGTTTTCCCTCATACCACAGGCACATGTTACATACAACCGATTTCTACCAGTTTCTACACAGAGACATTACCATCCTTCAGAAACAGGACCATCACCTACTGGTTGCCTTAAATTTGAAACACTGTGTGTCATGCCTCTGGAAGGGATTGATTTGGGCTGGGCTGGCAGACTGGGAGCACCCCTGCACCCCACTCTTCCCCCATAGCTGCGGGTAGTGTGAAATCTTCCACGACAGATGGTTTTCATTTAACCATCATTTATGGTCCCTTGTTCTATCAAATGTGCTGAGATGGAAAAAAAGTAACTAGGCTGACCTTATTTGTGCCATTTAAGATTTTATATACTTTGATTAGGTTCCTGCTTCATTCTCTCTTCGTCCTGAATATAGTTAGTGAGGTTTTAGCCTGTCATCACCTTCTATCTTGGGATACACAGAGCAAAATAATCATTGCTCTGAAATGAAAATGGGAGCCAGGGCTAATGCAGAGGGTCACTACAGTCACCACGCTGAAGATCATTCTTTAAAATCCTCAGCACTTAGGGCCCTGGTGGCCTTAATATTTGAACTAAAGAGTAAAATGGATTCACCACCCCATTTCCCACTGCAGTAAATCATTAACCTTTAACCAAAGCTAGTCCAGACAAGATTTTCTAGTCTTTCTTGAGTTCAAGATGTCAGATTCCCTTTGCTGTAATTGTTTAAATACCATTGCATTAGTATATAGATTATATGCATTAGTATGTGGACTCTTGGTTTAAATGGACTGCATAAAAGTGCTATTACTAAAGCATAACAATGTCTGATGAGAAGAATAGGGAAAAATAATCCATTAACCATTAAGACTGTCAGATGTAATTTCCCTGGTCTTGCCAAGCCCCTGGAGCACGACAGAAGGAAAGTACCTTTCTTTAATTAAAACACTTACTGATGAAGAAGTTTCTGCTGCCAGCCTTGCTGCATACCTGGCGATCAGCTTGTGTTCTTCATCCAGGCGACTTGCGCTGTCGAGCACGCTGCTTAGGGTTGGAGGGGAAGGAGGGAAGACATGTTAATACATGGTAAAAATGACCATCGCTCTGTCACACTGCCCACTCACACACCCTCATGACAGAATTTAGAAGCAAAATATTGCCAAATTAACAACAGCAGATGTTAATTGAGAAAAGGGGAGAAGTGGGAGCATAATTTCCCTGGATGGATCAGCTCCAGGAGCCAGGCAGCACCTTCCCTTAGGGCGAAACAGCAGCAGTCTGCAACCCCTGTGACGTGCAAGATGCAACTCATAGACTGCTCTGTCCAAAGAGTGGTGGGAGGTGGTTAGGACCACCAGTCAGCATTCATTTTTCTTCTCAGCTTTGTCATATCACCTAAAAGAGTGATTACTTTTTGGACAGTGGATTAGCAGGAACCTCAGAGTTTGTTGAGAAAAACTTTAGAAGCTTTGTCAGATTTGCAACAGAAAACAGTATTTAGGAAATTTTTGCAGGGCACTTATCATGGACCACAGTTTGGAACAATTGACCTAGGAGTTTATAATCAGACTTTCTCTTTTATTCTTGGCTTCTTGATATTTGGGAGTAAGATTTCAGAGAAACACATAATGATGATCAGAAAGTGCAAAAACTAAACAGCAAATATGCTGAATTCCATTAAAATATTGCAACTTATTACTTGTATATCACCACTGATCCCGGACTTGGACTCACTTTAACTTGGAGCTGTCTTGGTTTTGGCTGGGATAGAGTTAATTTTCTTTCTAGTAGCTGGTATAGTGTTATGTTTTTGAGTTCAGTATGAGAAGAATGTTGATAACACACTGATGTTTTCAGCTGCTGCGAAGTAATGTTTATACTTAGTCAAGGATTTCTCAGCTTCTCATGCCCAGCCAGCGAGAAGGCTGGAGGGGCACAAGGAGTTGGGAGGGGACACAGCCAGGGCAGTGACCCAAACTGGCCAAAGGGATATTCCAGACCATGGGACGTGATCTCCAGTATATAAACTGGGTGAATTGGCTGTGGTGGGGCGGATCACTGCTTGGGAACTAACTGTGCATTGGGCAGCGAGTGGTGAGCAACTGCACTGTGCATCATTTGTTTTCTATATACCAATTCTTTTATTGTTATTACTATCAATATTGTTTTCTTCTTTTCTGTTCTATTAAACTGTTCTTATCTCAGCCCACAAGTTTTACTTTTTTCCCTGATTCTCTCCCCCATCCCACTGGGTGGGGGTGTGTCTGAGTGAGCGTCTGTGTGGTGCTGAGTTGCTGGCTGGGGTTAAACCACGACAGGAGCCAGCTCCTGCTGCCAGGATGCAAGAGTCTGCTACCACCAACTATGAAGAGCTTTGGTCATGTGTGCAGAATCTCCATAAAATTACTCAGAAAGTGTAAAGAACTAAACAGCAAATATGCTGAATTACTTAAAAATATTGCATCTTATTACCCCCCCCCCAGAATATCAAAGGCAAATATTTCTCACAGGTTAATCCCTTGCCAGCTGTTCCTATTTTAAATGAAGGCTCTTATTTAGTCAGATGAGCAGGAAAAAGGTAATATAGTGAGAACCAAACATGTAGAAGTTTGCAGAGAACCATCAAAACTAATAAACTAACAAAAAAATGCAATCTGAAGAGGACTTAGTTGACCCTGGATACTCCTGGGATTTAGAATCCTATATTGCATTGCTTTTTTAGTATACACAAAGGAAAAAAAATCAAGCCCCTAAGAAGAGGTGAGAAGAATGCTTTGCTGTGTGGAATACAAGACAGCCTGCAGACTATCCCAGACAGAGGTAACTCTGACTTCTTTTCTTAGCCCTTGGCAACTGTCTGATGTTTTGGCTGAAGGGAGACAGGCACACACCTCCCTACCCATGGACTCTTCAGGGCATCCAACTGGTTGCTGGTGAATGTGCTTCATGTTTCAAAAGAGTGCACAAAACAAGGGTTATTTTGGGCATGGGCATCTTATTCTGACTTTTGCCAGAAATTATGTCTTGAACTTTAAAAGCCTTCCAGATGAAAACGGTACTTGGGCAAAAAGTTCTGCTTTTGAAGAATTGGCATCTTTAAAAGGAAAAGGAAATATTTCTCCAAAATTTCTTACTGAGTTTATATCCCCAGGTACATCAGGGAACTACAGTGTGCATCTTTTCGTTGGCTTGATTAAGTCTATTGAGATTTAGAAGTTATGTCTGAAAGATGAATAGTGGTTGATATTCATTGATCATTAAACTAAAGCTGGAAGTCATGTGGATTTGTTATGGCTTGCTGAGGTAAGGGAAAAGAGATAAAACATCAACTTTTTTGCATTCTGACAATAACCTGTGAGACCACAAACACAAAGTTCAGAAAAACATAAAGCTATGAGAAGTCAGACCCAGAGGGGTTCCATGTAAGCTAAGCTTGTGGTGCAGACTGCACAGAAGACTTCTGGTGGTAGATGAACACTGACTTCTTGGGTTTGGTTATGTTTATTTTGGTACGTATATAGCTTAATTCTATGCTACTCTTGTGGGATAATTGATTTACTTTCTGAAAAGACCCAAGCTAAAGGTATTTTTCTAAATTTGTACAGTTCTGCTTCTTACATACTCATGCTTACTGTCCTGATACGTCATCCACAGAACAAAAGGGGCAAGCAACTCTTGCAGACACATAAAATTATGCAAACCAGGTAATAAGGGTTACTTTCATGATAGTATAATTAATTTTTAATTTTTCCATAAGGACTAAAACATCACATCGTAACAGATGGCCATGCAAGCATTCAGCATCAATTCTCCTTTTTAGAGCAATGTGCAACCATATTATCCATCCTGGAAAAATAACGGATTATGGTTCCACTTGTTGGCATAACACAATCTGCAACATAGTGCTGAGATGTGATTTAACCCCTAAGACAATGACTTTACTGAATGAACCAAGCCACTGCAGTTTTTTGATTCTTACTTGCTATTTAATATCTTTGATATATATTTATGTGTAGATGGATGTCATAAAATAGATATAACAGCGTGTCAAATTTGGCCTATGAATGCCACAAATCACTGGCCGCAAAGCTTTGTAAATTAAATTTCAATGTCTGAGTATATTTAGTTCTGGAATGTACCTATTCTATGTGATCATTAAGCACAAAGGTACGCACAGCAGCATCAGCCTTGACTGCCAAGACTTTTATGTCTCAAGAGTTCTGATTTGCCATAATTTACTTCTGTTTTACTTCAGCAACTTCATGGACTATGATACAGTGAAATCCAAGCTTTAAAATATTATGAATATGTGTGCAGAATTTGGGACCTTCAAGAGAATGATTCCAGAATCCTTTTGAAAGAAACTGAACATTTTGCATACAAATATCTTGCTGCTGAACCTTTTCTTTTAAAAAAGTTGACCAACACTTATAACACTACTTCTCCATTAGTGACCATTTCTTTAAAGACTTTGTAATTATTAGCAATACTTGATCTGGCAGAATTATCACCATTTGGATGTAGAGTGAATATCCAATATTATCACCTGTACAATAGGACTTCTTTTTCAGACTTTAGTTGATCTGTGTAATATTCTATGGTATAAGGGAGATCCATAGAAAAAGCATCTCAAAACTGCAGGCAAAGGATGAAAAATATGATTGTTTGTGAACAAAGGATTGGAGGATCTTTGCTATTTGTCAGGCTTTAGATGCGTCGCACCAGCCTGTTCTGCAGTAGGTGCCCTGCAATAGGGGATATGGATGTTCCCTTGTGTAACCACTGGTTAGAAAAGTCCCAGAAATGTCAGTCTTGTGAAATTTTTGCCGTAGAGATATCAATGTGGTCTTCATGACATGTTCTTATTCTACAAACTTTCACTTAATAATTTACTATAATAAAATACTGACAAATTAAAGGGTAGGTTTCTAAGCATCAGGGCTATAAGATCAATGTCCTAAGAGCAACCCACCAAATATATCCTGAGGATTGTTTATCTGTGGCATTTCAAAATTCTCCTGGTTTTAAGGCACTTTAAAGTGAGACACATCATCTGAGCCCTCTGCTATTGTTCAGTTGCCATTTACTTTAGAATCACCAAGATTTTACCATCAAAACATTAATAACACACAGGTATGTGGGTATAATCATAAAACTTGACTCTGTTCAAGGGAGCCAAATGTCTATACATTTCCTCTGTAATCAGTGGGTCTCTGAATGTTTTTCCTCTTTCAAGGGAAGATTAGACCAGCCTTCCTAGCCAGAGTTAGTTGTTGTGCACACCCCCTTAATAAACAATTTTAAAACCACCATAGAATAGCATGGCATTTTTACAGTACGGACATATGACTCACCACAGTACTACACAGTATAACATAAATCAGAAAATAACTTTCTATGGAACAAAAATAACTTCCTACTTATAATACATTTTATCATATTTTCTTCTGCACCTGAAAAGAAAAGGACTGAAATATGTGGAATTAACATTCAAAACTAGGTAAAGTCTCTAACTTATATGAACAAAAAGGAAAACTATTTGCAGTTAAAAGTTATATTTTAGAATCAGACACTAAAGATGAACTAAATTAAGTACCGAGTATTGTTTTTACATCCTAAAACACACTATACCATTAAACTCACCAAAACATGTAGCTAAGGGATACTTTTTCTCCCCATACAGTTACTATAAATAATGAATTAAGTTTTTCTCTTGTTTCTTAATTTGCCCTAGAGGGCTGGATTCTAAAAAACCCTCAAGCAGCTTATTAGCCTGTGAGAGATGGAAAGGAAAACTTGTACTTCTAGTTGCAGTATCAAATAACTGCAGATGAAAAATAAAGATAAGCAGTGAAAATCAATTAAATTAATTAAAAAACCCCCAAATATAAATACTAACTACACTTAAAACAGAAGAAAGGTACACTGGGCTGTACCGGTCTGATTAAAAAAATTATAAATTAGCCTGACTCAATATCTAAAAAAACCATCCTCATTTTGTTTTGAAATGCTTCTATATAGCTCTTAATGTAATTTTATGTATTATACTTATAAAGTATTTCTGTAGGTTTTTCTTGGAGATGAAGGTCCAGCTACAATCACTCCTCTTTTCACCTTTGGCTGCCAGTAGCACTTGAAAATATGTGATGGCATGTATGGGTATGTACATGCGGTATTTTGCAGGCAGATAAAACAGCTGAGCTGGCTAGCTGCAGCCTCCCCTAAATCAGAAGCTACCTGATTATGGTTAACTACATGCTTTATTCAGGTTACCAAATCTCATTAAGCTTCAGGCTGAAATAACTTGAACTCAGCACCATCCTAAGACAGCAGTGTGGGTTTTGAGCAAACTGTATCCAGCCACTTCAGGGCACGGGCAGGAGGAGTTCACCTTTGCCTGAAGATGCCAGCCCAGCCAGGCTGCATAAGATGCAGCAGCTCAGCCTCCTGCAGAAGCCTTGTCTACCTCTCCTGGAAAGTGGCTTCAGACAGGAGCTTCAGGATGGCAACACCTTCTTTGTTCTTGTCTTTACCAAAATCTAACTTTTCCCTTTCTCTACTAGCAGTCTCTTTGCAACAAAGCAGAAAGTGGCAATGCAGCATGGTTCGATGCATGAGTAAGACTGCTGTCCATCTCGGTTATGCTTCTGTTAAAATCTAATTGGTATCTTATATAAATATCTGAGATTGTTTCTCACTGAGATCGTTGTGACTGCAGTGATTTAATGTCAGTGTCAAATGTTATGTACTATGCTTTGCATCAGTTAAATAATTAAGGCCATTATCAGTCACGCTCCATTCATCCCTCAAAACATTAAAGTTGAAGTATGGTATGGCACATAATTTGTACGTGTGTATTTAGAGACGAATGCACTATGACTTAGTAAGGTTGGCTCAAAACCTTGAAGGAATGAGCTGGAATGTATTAGATAAAATTTAGAGGATGAAGATGCAAAAGACGAAGCTAGGCACTCTCAAGTGGAGCTAACTGGTGGTCCTCACTGAAGCTAAATCAATTGCAGACATGGCATCCAAAATGCCATGCCTGGCAAACCAGCCTAGCACCAAAAAATTACTCTAAACCATGTCCATTCTTTGCTTGCCTCTTGAACAACCGTATCAAGTGAGTCACTTGTGGTAGGCAGGGCCACATTTCCTTCTCCCCGGCAAACCAGACCAAGTGGTAGCGTACTCCTGTCCTCGACCACGGATGGGCAATGACTGGTCTACACACATGCCCCAACAGCTTGTTCTCACAGCCACAGTGTAAATATTACTCAATAAGCCTCCTTTACGGAAGTGCTTCTCTAGGAATGAAATTCCCCTTCAAAATATTTCTGGTTTGATGAAATGGTTTTCATTTTTTTCACTAAAAACTAGTTTTCCTTTTTTTTTCCCCACTGGCACATTCCGGTGGGCTAACAGAGTAGAGAAGCCAATCCAGAACAACAGACTTTTTTTTCCACTGGGCATGGCAAATTACCCCCATTTTTAGCTGGAGCTACACACAGAAGTAAATTTTGTAAGACTGCAAAGAATCATTGCATTGACCCTCCCAAATGAAGTTGCTTGTTGCCTTCTACATATAAGAGTAAAGGGACACTTTCTCCTAACCTGGGACATATTCTGCAATAGCAGTACAGGAAACCAAAGGGTTCGTTATGAGCAAAAGAAACCTTGTGAGCATAGTTTTGTTAGAAACACTGTACAGTTTTCTGTACAGTGCCACAATTCCAAGGGCCATATACTACACTGCTCACCACCTTGCTGGTACAGGGCTGCAAAATCTAGAATTTTGTTGCACTTGGAGAGGCAAGCCAGCGTTTCCCCTCCCTGGGGTGGCCTGCTGCAATGCCACCAGCCACAAGTGCTAGGAAAGCAGGTGGGTTTAGTAGACAAAGCTCCATATTCACTCCAGCAGAAACAATGAACTATGTCCAAGACACCCATTTAGAAACCTGTCATATCTCTGAATAAGGCCAAATTTATACACAAGATTCAAACAATGCAGAAATGAGGCAGATTTAAAAACAATGCCTGACATATGTAAAAATTGAAATAAGCTCCTTCCTTCACTAGGTTAATAACAAATTCATATTATTACTATTATCATTATTTATGTACTATTACCATTTCTTACTTTCAAGGTAAGGCGAAGCTACAAATTATGCCTCACCTCAAAAATTACTCCCTTGAAAACATGGACTTGTTAGTCATTGCTGTATGCAGATTTCTGTACCACCACCACGTCCTGCACTGACTAGAGCACGGTATCCCAAACCAATTTGTGTAGCCATTCTTAACTAAGCAATTATTCACAATGCCTTGCTACTTAACATCACTAGAAAGAACAACAGCAATTGCCACAATCCACCGACTTTGGGAGGACATACCCCGTATTCATATGCATTCCCTTTAGGTTAGTGCTCATAAAGAGCTGCTTCAGCTCGTAGCCAGGAGGAAACAGTGAGAGCATTTGGCCGACCAACGTCCCTTTCCTGGGTTCCCCAAAGGTGCCAAACCTGCACTAACCGTGCGGGGTTGCTCTGCAGCATGTTGACATACAACCCGATGAGTACATGTTCATCGGCCAGCCTGTCTGCAACATCGAGGCTGTACTGTAACCTGAAAGAGGGTCGGGGGGAGAGAGGGTGCAGTCCGGACAGACAGAGGGAAATAAACAGAGAAAGCAGGAGCAAGTGAGATTGTGAAATGGGAATTTAGGAATGAAAACTTAAGCGTTCTTAGAAAAAAACCCAAACCAACCAACAAAAAAAACCACAAGCGCAGAAGTTATTTTGTTATTATTGTAATTTATATGTTAAGTATTTAATGGCTTAGGAAGGTAGAATCCCACTTGACTACAGTGCCAGCCTCAGAAATCAGTGAGGTGCCAGACTGGGCCAGGGATTGGAGCTGTACAGTACCATTTAATTTGAAAATACAGCAGATTGTTAGGTCGGCACTATTTGCTTTAATATACTATGTATTACATATATACATTAAATATACATATGTTACAGACATTATTAACATACTGAAACCACAAGTTGGATTTGCTTGGAAGCATCTGATCAAGACCTCACACATCCAGATGTACAAAAAAAATATTTAAACATGCCCTATTTAGCTCACTGGGTTAACTGGTTATCACAGTTTTCTCAGGAAAGATGTTTATAGAATACATTAAAAGCAGGAGAAATAGAGGAAAAGGTTTTGGTTTAGCTGTGTTAGTGCAAGCTACAAACATAATCTCTTTAACTTACCCTTTGCCTTTCAAAAAAGCTGGAGCAGCCCTAGCCAGCAGTTTGCTCTGCTCTACTTCAGTACTCTTGGAAGGAGAGCTAGTTAATAAGACAGGAAAACTAAGAAGAGGGTAAACAGTGATGTCTGAAATTAATTACAGAACAGAGTTTGGAGAAACTCATTCAAGTGCCCTGGACTGAATAAAAATAACAGTAGAAGCTTTAAAGAATTTTCAGAAAACTTCAGAAATGCAAAGTCATGAATTAGAGTTGTCTCTCCTGTTGTTGCTTTTGGAAAGCAAACTATAAAGCCTTCACTACAGAAAAGACAAACAGAATGTGCTTCTCTAACAAATGGAGAGCTGAAGGCTTGTGTAGTTTCCAGGTGGAGTCCTAGATAAACATCATCTTAAACACAGCTTTCAAGCTGGGAAAGCTTCACCATAATAGCTAAATTACTTTTCTCCACATTTGCCATAAGATTGTTTCAATGATCTATGGAAATATGCTTAATTAGATCCAGTGATGGGATACACCAGTTTAGTTTTCAGAAGTACTGTTCTCCTGTTGTTTCACAAAAATACATAGTTCATCAAACCCACTTTTTTCCCCCTAATTACAGTAGTTAAAGGATTGCAGTAGCTGCATCTTTCCCAGTGCTAAAACATCCATGTTATTAAGCTGAAATTGGCTAAAAATGGAAGAGATTGAAACATTAGTTTTTCTTTCATGCTGCAGCATTTTTGGTTTAAAAAACAGCACAGCAAAACAAAAATATATTTTACATTCTTATTTTTAAAAATTATTCACCTTTATTTTTGGTTTAGCTACTGATACTGTAAATGTCTGATCAAAAGATGGGTGTGTGAGCATGTATGCACCTGTGCATCGAGGTGTATGTGTGTACGGGCTGATGATGTTGCACAAAAGTGATTCACAATAAATCTGAGCAGATGTGGCTCTGATAGACCAAAGATCAAAACCTTTAATATTAGGACAAAGAAGGAATTCAGTAATATAAGGTGGGTGCCATTCCACTCCTTCCAGGAGGTCAAAGTTGGCAGCAGGGTTCTCGAAAGGATGGTACCAAAGGGTGTCCTAAGAACCCACGTCCTATTGAGTTATGATAAATCTGGAAGATAGCTGAATGAAATGCTATACTGCACAGCAAGAAAAAAGTGCTTGCTTCACATTTCTGTGCCCACCAGCACGCTACTTATGTGTGTTGCACTTCCACTGAAGTGATATCCACGTAGATAAACATGCTCCATGCCATCTAGAAGGATATGCTTTCCAACCATGTTTTCTTCCCAGTTACAGAAGGAAAATGCATTCAAGGGGTACACGGTGTGCCATTTCAGCCAAAAATGCAGCTTTTGGTTCTTAAAGTAAAGATATGTTGCCACAATAGGAGACCAAAAACCCCGGGGCAGATTTTGTGCTTTGCTTTCTAACAGGGCAGTGTGATGCCTCCTCTACCAACCCTAAGCAAGTTCTCCTCTCCTATGCTCCAGAAGCAACATAGTTGGGGTGCAGGGACAGGTGAGCAAACGTTACTCATTGAGAAATTGATGTCATGTCTATCAATGTCTGTTTCCTTCTTAGTTGATTAAGCAAATTTGTATCTTCCAACCTCTTCTTATGAGTCACATTTTCTAAGCTTTTCTGATGTTTGGGTGTCTCCTCTGGACTCGGTCATGCTGGGTAGTGTATCTGTCTCCATATTGTTGCTCTACACCGGGTGCAAACCTCCAGGCAGATGTCTCCTCCTCTAGGGAATGAGTTTTAATGGCTTTCCACATGATGCCCCAGGGTCAGATGCAATCTAATAATGGTATTGCTGACTTCAATTAGTTTGTGGTTCACTGCAACTGTTAGGTCCACTGTTAAAATATTTCTGTCCATCCAATTATGCTCCATCTTTTATTTGATTATTTGCTTCCTTGCTACAGCACTTTTCACTTATAATTACTGAGTTTCCTCTAACTCATTTCAGATCATTTGGACATCAATTACTACCATTGCAACTGAGCTCATTTTTTAATTTAGAAAGTGCTCTCCAAGCACTCCTTCCCATAACTATTTCAACCTTTGTACCATCTACAAATTGCATACACTCACTCTATTGCTCCCACTAGGTCATTACAAGAAATAGAGCATAGTGTCTGACTTCGGATAGCCTTCAAGAATCGCAGCTGATAAGTCCTTCTCTTAGAATGACAGCAAACTTTTGAAAATGAAATTACTGATTTTCAATGTTGCTTTTACACTAATTTTCCCTAGTCCATACTTCCTCTGGGTACTTCTGTGTCATCTGGGACTATGTCAAAAGTCCTTTTAAGGTCAACCTGTATCATATCTGCTACTTCTTTTTTACCCACTGGACCAGTTATCCTGTCAATGAAATAAATCAGTTTGGTTTGACATAATTTGCTCTTGACAAATCCATGCTGGTTATTTCTCATTGGTTTATTATCCTCCAGGTGCTTATTAATTCTTTTGTAATTTCAGTTTCTTTGGATACCAAGGTAAGGCTGTCTCTTGTATAATCCCTTCGATCTTTGTCCCTTTTTCTGCCTTCAACCTTCCTTCATTTGGAAGAGCTGACATTTGTCCTTCTTGTTCTTCCATGTCTTCCTACATCCTCCACATATTCACCAAAATACAGCTAATACTTCAGAGATTGTTTTGGCCACAGTGAGTTTCTCTGTGTCCTAGCAACTGGAACATATATTTTAAACATATATTCCTGTTAAAATGGAACACTTAGTAAGACACCAAGGAATGCTTCCCCATCCAAATTAAGAGACAAAACCTCCAACTCTGAGCAGATGTCTACAAAAATGCAGACCTAATAATATTGGTGTAAATGTTATACCCTCTTTAGTGTCCACCTGGCTACTAAACAATCAGACATATAAACCTTTCCTTTAACAGGTAGAATATTGCTGATGAAATAAGGAGGATTCTCATCTTGTTCTGAAAACAACATATGAAGGCAACAAGTTCAAGTCTACCATGCTCCTCAGAGATAGAAACATGGACAACAGCAGCAACCAGTATATTTTGCTCCAAAGTTAGCTGTTGTCCAGATATTTGGCTTAATCTGGTGCTATTCCCAGGTAGAATGTCCAATTCTTTTTAGCTTATATATGGAGTTCAAAAAAGGCACTAGGTACACTGACTCAGCATTAAGATTCAATTTCTCCTTGGCTACGGACATTTAATACCATAGTGCATTCTTTCCATCTACCACAGAATTGCCAAGTAATTTCAAGATCAGCAGACTGTGCTGCATCACCCCATTTATTCCAGTTTATTAGTCCTTTAGAAGAACTAAATGTATTAGCTACAAGGGGAGACTGAGAAAAATGCAAGAAAAAACATTCTGTTTCATCTTATCCCACCTTAACCGTATAATTCAATAGCTTAAATAAGACATTTATTAAGAGAGAGAAGGAGATTGTAACCATTACTATGGTAGCTATGTACTTTAAGGCAGCACTGACTGACAGAAGCTGGGGAACAAAAGAATCTAAATAAGGCAGAAAATATTAATTCAGGGTATAGAATTATTCCTCTTGACTGGACAGAAGTTTCTATAATGCTGAATTCACCTGTTTTGACATAATATAGCCAATTCATCGGGTTTGCAAGGGCATTACCTACTCTGTAGCAATATTCCCTTGTTCTGCTGCCCTCTAGGTAATCTAAGATCACACACACACACACACACACACGAGATTAAAACCAGAATATTAGCTACAGTAAAAAAGTTACAGAACTTGTGGTTTTAATCACATGTTAGCTGTTAACACAGAAAATGACTGGGATTTGGTATTTGGGAGAAGATCACAGACTTTTTTTGTTTCTTCTTTTCTAATGTAAGTGCTTTAAAGTTGGTCTTGAGCTGTACAGAGCACATTGTTGATAACATGCTGTACATACTTAGACAAAAGGTGCTTGTAATTTTTATGCCAACCTCCTCATAAAAGTCCTCTTACGGACATGGTGGCTCAAACTAAGCAAAGCAAGCAGGGAAATTCTAAGGGATTTTGATTCTGAAGTGGCTTGAAGAAACTAAGCAGAATCTCAGGGAAAGCCTGAATCTGACCTCCTTTAAGCTTTGGAGTAATTGCATTCCCATCCAAACCCAGTGCTTCAGACGCAACTAAACTGCAAAGAATATATAATGTTCAGTCTCCTTTCAGCTGTTCCCCATAATTTGTCATTGTATTTACTAGTTATCAAAGATCTTTCCTCTAATAACATTCTTCTTCTTCCCAGTTAATTTCCCCTTTTCACCCATGAATCCAGAAATGATGATACTGTGCTGAACTTACGAGACTTTATCCATTTCCAGCAGCAGAATGACTTGGTGTGCTGAATTCAGCATTTCCTGCTACAGGGAGAAACTGGTTGCAAATGCTAATGTTCTTATGTTGACACAACTAGCTGAAAAAAATACCATGGGAATGCTACAAATGACAGTCTGTGCCAATTCTCCCTTGCACAAACATTCTAATTACATAAAAACTTTCTTTAAAACTATCTGAAACCTCTGGACTAGACTGTGACACACATTAAGGTAACCATAAGTTATCTGCAATAAAAACACAGCCAGCAAGGCTTTTAGCATTGATTATGTTCAGCTAGAAATTTTACCCTGGGTTTGTACAATTTTTATTATAATATGAATCATGGAGCATTTAATATAAATTCAGCACAATTGCAAACAGAGCTGTCATAGTCTGTTTCTCTGATGTACGAGAGGATGAGCTTCCACTAATGAGGCCTGATTTTCCCAGGGCAATAATAATAGTAAAACCTAAAAGAATGAATGAAGATGCTCTTATTAGTCTAATACTGATTGAAGAACTTGGCATTTAGCAGAAAAGTACCTTAGTCTCAGTACTTTCTTACTGAATTATAGCTAATGCTCATGGATTAATCAACATAGAAAACAAGAAAGGTCATTACACTCCACAGTAAAAAAAATATGGGGTAACTATTTTTATCCAGCTGCATATTTCTTTTATGTAGAATGAAATAGGTTCTTCCTTTAGGTCACTAAGGTGAGAGGGAATGCTGGAGAAGGGTGCAGCAGCCAGAGGCATCGGTCCAAATCCAATGCTCGCTACATAAATGGGAAGTCTTCAGTAGCTTTCGTAGGATTTAGATCTGCCTTTTCTGTGGCCATTTTGAAAAGCAAAGCAAAGAGGTCTGGGGAAGGTTATCGGCAAGTGGCTGTGAGACCTGGAGTCATTTCCAGGCTCTCGTGCAAGCCTCTTTCGTTCCTTGGTCAAGAACACAACAGGCAAGTCACACACCAAGGATGAAACCATAAAGGTGTACGTTTCTTGGTTTTCAAAAACAATGCTTCCAACTTCCACTAGATACATTAATATTAATTCTGTGTGAAAGAGTAAATTTGTGCTGTGCAGAAGCAAGAGAAGTTGGCAAAGCCCACAGCCAGCAGGAAGTCTACTCAGAAGACTAATTAGAGCCACAGAAACCCTCTAGCCCACCAGAGCCTTCCTTAAAGAATATCTTTAGTAGTTTAGCAGAATCTCTAATGATTTAGTGCATGAGCTACAGAACTACGGTGATTAGTGGGTTAGTGCTCTCATACTGACCGTGAATTGTTGTGAAGCTGATTTACATACAGCTTTATAAGAGAATGCTCATCAGCCACAGGACTGGCTGCATTTATACCCCCAAGTAACCTGAATGATTCAAACAATGAAACCTTGTTAATAGCCCAAAAAGTATACACAGAGAGCAGTGTGTTCAGAGAGGGTTCATTACAATAAATACAATTTGCAACCATTTAGCAAGGGTACCAACTTAACAGTTTGTAGGGTGCTTTTTCTTTCTAATAAAAAATGCAAATTAAATTTATAAGAGATGAAAATAAAAATAATGAGAATAAGCTGTCAATCACTTAAAATCCTGCTAGGTCAATGAAACAAAAGTTACAAAACTTTTAATATACAAGCAATGTAATTGCATTACATATCAGGGTACTGTTAACTCTAAAAAAAGCCAGAACTGACTGCTGCATCATGGAAACTTTTTGCTGTATAAGGATGTCATACTACCCAGTTATAACAAAGTCTGGGTACCTATGTTTGGGGGGGTGGGTGGTTATTGTATCCTGCCTTCAGGGGATTCTCCATCAAGGAGTTCTTCCTCTAGGAGAAAAGGAATTCTAATGGCTCAGGAATCATGTATACTTAATCCTGATAGTTAAAGACAGGCAGTTGCATTACTAAAGAACACAAAAGTAAAATAATCAGGAATTTTTCATACGTAAAGAAAAACAAGCAGCACAGTAGATAGTGCTGTGATTATTACTGCAGGTCCCTGGCCTAAATGGCAAGGCATACTGTTGTTGAATGAGCACAGGGACTGCCTGGGCATAAACAGGAGCAACAGTTACACTCTTAAAGAGTACTGCTTTTAACAACCTGCCCTGGAGAGGCCACAAATAGATTATCTTGCCTTGCACATAAAATCCCATATATTCCAACAACAGAAAATACTTTGCATTTGCAGTCTCACTGTCTGCATAGGCAGCAGATCTGGTCTTGGGGGCTGCTTTGGGACTGGCTTGCAAAACGGATCTCCGTCACACCCAGCAGGATGACTACTTGCACTAAGGTAACACTGAGAATTTATACAGTTCATAGCCATAGCTCCTGGTAACCAAGTTCATAAATCATAGTAGTAAACCATCTCTACTGTGAGATTGCAGCGTGGTACACTGTGGGTTTGGTTTTGGTGTTAAAAGTGTAGCCATGCATACCCCAAGATTGTGTTTGGTTATTTGGGAATGCTGAAGCGCTGACATACAGCAGGAACCAAGCAATAAAATGCACTCAAGGAAGACATATCGCTCATCTTCCCCAGTACAGCAGGAAGTTATTTTTCTGCCACCTTCTCATCTATGTGCATTGGTAGGCTTACATAGATTGGGTGAGACAAGTAACAAATGCTACACACGTATTTTGGCTGTATGAGCCAAAATACTGAGCCAAACTGTATCTAGTCAGCTGCAAGCACCTTTCTTTGGGATTCATGTTTCTGACACCTCTTCTCTGGTTTGTTTGCTGAAGGGTCACCATATTCCAACACTACTACTCCTCTCTTGTAGCCTCTAATGAAAGCCTGAGTGGTTTAACAGGAGTAAGGATGTCTTGCAAGTATGTATTCATACCTTGCAAGTATGAAAACATTTTCTCTTTGTTCGTATCATATCATATCATATCTTGCAGTATGATGCAGGCATTCCCAGTAGGCAATGGCATGTCCCAGTTCCTGTTCCCATAGTGCTGCTACCAGCAGCCCATTTTCAGCCCCTCTGGGAGGACGCCCAGGTTGCATGTGAGCACATTTGGTGGGACGCAATGAGTCAAATGAGAACCAAAGTTCTGTGCTCTGCTGTGAGGCGCTTGGGGTGCCCTAACTCCAGCTCTCCATCCAGGTATCTCGGTATCAGTCCAAAATAACCAAAGTATTTCTCTGCTCATGTGTGTTAATTTTATTTTGGGTTTGTTTTTTTTCTGGAGGGAATTGAAAATTGAAACCTCCACCACTCTCACATAATGGTTTAACATAAATTAGGATAAGAACTCACCTTCTGTTTGCAAAAGGACTTCCTGAGGGAACAGAGTGGGAGAAGAGTGTGTCGTTCATGCTGGTTACAGGTCGGGGGGGCCTAGAAGGTGGCAGAATACCCAGTTGCATTAATTTTGCACAAAAGAAAACTCATCAGCAACAGTATTTACAGAGAATTAAATGAGCTTCTTGTTAAATTAACATTACTAGTAGCACCTTCTGCTTTAAGTAGCAATAGTTCCAAATTAAAGACACTGTGTTTTTAACCAGAAGTCAATAAAAACACATTGTTACTTAGGCATGGAAAGAAATAATGCTTTTGTGTGGGCTGAGGTGAGTTTTAAGCAACTTGCTTGATTTTTTCCCCTCCTTTGGCAAAATAACTGCTATGCCATTTTTTCTTTCCAGAGCCTGCAGTCCACAGTGCAGTCACTGCTTTCAACCAGCTAGGCTGAGCACTGGTAGCAGGTTCGCTGTGGCAGCATGGAGGTCTGCAGGGGGTAACTGCCAATAAATTACACATCTTTTCATGAGGTTATCCCTGGCCCTACACTCAATGCTACCATATCCACACAGTGACCGCACTGTACCCATACCGCTCAGCATGCCATAAACCACATGTAGAATTAAACTGGTTTAACTGCAAAGCTTTTCAACTGGTGTATCGCCCCCCCCCCAAATCAAAATTTAAAATAAGTATCAAATTTAAGAGGACCCATTGATAATGATGGTTTTATTATTACATTCTTTATTTTCTGCTCTTACTAAAAATGAAATGAAAAGGAATATTTCCTCTGCTTTCTTTTATTGTCTACTCTTAAAAAATATTTTGTGTATAATTTTTTCTTCTATATCCATTAAGGAGAAATTTCCCCTTCTTAATGGACTTCTTATGCAACATTGGGCACAAGATATAGACACTCTGGAAAAACTAAAAAACGTTATTAAAATCACAGGGTTTTCAATCAGATATGAGCAGAACCTGAAGCCTTATATAATTCACACTTCAAATTGCCTAGATTTCCAGTTGGTTAATATCCCCTTTAAGCTCAGTGAAAGATCTGTCTTGCTTTCTGAATTCTGCAGATGTACAAATCAAAATATAGTAGCCATCTGCAAAATATTCACTGGGCTCCAATTGCGCAAGACAACTGATCATCCAAACCATTTGTAAGAAATTAAGAAAGCCAGTTCTGCACAGAACCGAACTATTACTATATGTGTTTTCTTCCTTATTTTGTAACTGTTAGAAGAGAAGCATAAATGTGGTCTTTGACAAGTCCAAAGGATTTCTCAGCATGATAATACCACATTGATTTTCAGTAGTTTAAAAGTGGGAGTAGAGAGGAGTAGGATTTGGCATGTTATTTATTTATATGAAAATAGTTTTAGCCTCACCCTGCATCTTCAGACCCATGGGAAAAAATCCAGTTCTGGTCAGTCATGAATTTGAGAAGCAGCACTTTGTGCTATATGTACTTATGGAGAAGGGTTTAATATTAATTTTCATGGACTGTCCATCAGAGCTAGGAAGACCCTGGATGATGCCATGATCAGAGCCAATCCACTGGAAAGGCAACTGTGGCATGAGTCTTGAAATACACAGATTTGAAAATAAACTTCAAGGGAATACTTGGAAACAAATTTTATTTAATAGGTAAGCAACTAGTATTTTGTTGCCTGGGAACTGTAAACTGGTGATTGACATAAGAGAAATAGTTCACACCAACTGGGCAGTGAACACATGTCCTGGTTTCAGCTGGGACAGAGTTAAGTGTCTTCCTAGTAGCTGGTACAGTGCTGTGTTTTGGGTTCAGTATGAGAAGAAT
>JANZLQ010000029.1:7726468-7748256 GCA_026212715.1 Elanus axillaris | reverse complement strand
GCCAGCGAGAAGGCTGGAGGGGCACAAGAAGTTGGGAGGGGACACAGCCAGGGCAGTGACCCAAACTGGCCAAAGGGCTATTCCAGACCATGGGACGTCACATTCAGGAAATAACTGGGTGTTGTGCGGGTTGGGATCACTGCTTGGGTACTAACTGGGTGTCCGTCGGCAGATGGTGAGCAATTACTCTGTGCACCATTTGTACATTCCAATCCCTTTACTACTACTGTTATTTTATTAGTGTTGTTATTATAATTACTTTCTTCCTTTTCTGTTCTATTAAACTGTTCTTATCTCAACCCACAAGTTTTACTTCTTTTTCCCAATTTTCTCCCCCCATCCTGCTTGGGGGGGAGTGGTGCGAAGGGGGTGAGCGGCTGCGTGGTGTTTAGTTGCTGGTTGGTGTTAAACCATGACAACACATTCCAAAACTAATTGGGCACGGGCTGGGGCTTCTGAAAGATGGGTCTAACCCTGGGCTGTGGAGCCTAAACAGCAGAGGAGAAGGGAGGAGAGGCTGGTTCCCAACACTGTCCCAGAGGAGGAGGCAGGAGGAGTGCTCCCTTGGCAGAGCTTGGGCTCTGCTTTGCCTTGCACCCAGTCTACCGCTGCTGAGCGGTAGTAAATGGGTAAGTGGCACCCACTTACTTCGGCAGATCACCACATACACATTTCAGGTTAATGTCTTGTCTAAGCTTTATCTCAAATAGGGGTGGAAGAGAAAGCCCCAAAAGAGCTCTTCCCTTTCACTGTCTCTGTATTCAAAGACAATTATTTATTTGGCTCTGGACTCTGATAAAAAGTTAAGGATTGGTAATAATGAGATTATCGCATTTTTTTCTACGCTTCTTCCTCCAGTAAGTGTACTAAAGAAGAAAAATACTCACCAAGTATCTCTTTTGCAGCCAAAATGAAATGGAAAAGAGATCATTAATTAAATTGTCAGTTTAATACATATGTGGTCTAAGTAGTGCATTGGACATACTCCATTCTTAGAACCCTGATTCTGCAAAAAGCATGACAGACTCTATACGTAAAAGGTCATTGATCTGTTTACATACGCAGAGTTACAAATGTCTATGAACACAAAGGCTTTGCTTAAGTTCTGTGACTAGCATTAGTTTGTCAATTCTCCTATGTAGAAAACTATATTAAACTAATCTGATCTTAGAAAACTATATTAAACTAATCTGAGCTTTTCCAAGGTGAGTTTCTGAAGAGGCTGAAGCCCACTGTGTCACATTCCTCAGGTTCAGCTTGAATATCAAATGGATGTTCAAACATACATATACAGTTGTGTGATGTGGTAAGACAAGAACAGCAGACTTTATGGTAAAGCAAAGGAAAACTCAGCTATTGGCTATAAATGTATATCTTTCTGAGGTTATTTCTAAACTTCTGGAAGTGAGTGATTAAGCTTTCTGATAAAAGTGAGCTGATGATACTCAATTAGCTTTCCTCAAGGAGGCAGAAAACACTTAATACTATTGAAATATACTATGTAATAAATGCGTGTTATGGCATAACACACCCCCGCAGTAATAAACCAAATTAAATAAGAGGATTTTTCCCAAGTGCTCCATGCTGGTCTAACCTCTTCACACTGATCTAAAAAATAATGCTCCCACAGGCTTAGATGGAAACAAAGTCAGACCAGTGCAGAATGCATTTGAAAAATACCTCCGTAATGCACTGCCCACGCCATTTGTCATCTCTGCAGTCTGGTGTTTCTTTTTTTGTTGCCAATCTTATGTATAGAAGGGAAAAATGACCTCTCTATCGGTGGGGGGAGTTCCTCCATCAGGTTAATGAGAGCTTGATAACTACTTCTCTAGATGAGCCTTAGATGTGTGTCTTGCTTAACTGAAAATTTTGTGTGGCACCAGTAAAACAAAAACCCCATGCAGTCTTTCTGTCTTGTACCACTCAAAGGTGCAAGAATGATGAAAAGGAAAGGCTGTATAGTAATGCAGAGAGTACTTGTCCCATTTAAGCTAGAAGCTAAGAAAAGGATACTGTTTCGTTGCCAAAATTCTTCCATTTAATGCACATATAAAACCTTTTTTGCCTGGATTCCTGCCCAGAGCTGTTTCTCTCAACTTCCATTATGTTTAAAAATAAAAATCACATCAGCGAGAAGATATTCTCAATGAGGTACTGTAGCATATCTCTCCCCTCAGTTAATTTATGTGAACTATGCTATAGATCATGTTACCTCCTCAACCTACAGGTTTTTCACTCATGTATCATTATAGCTAATACTATATTGCCAAGTTATATTGCCTTCAATCTATGAATAAAGAGAAACTCTATCATAAAACAAAATAGATGGTGGTTTGTTCTCATATTCAATCACTCTAAATTATGTCTGCATAGTTAGGAAGAAGGGAAGGTGTTAAGTTCACAGCAAAGATTTGGAACAGATCCTACTCAATTAAGGTACTTTCCCCTTGCCTTGCCTAAATGCATTTAATCCATTTGCTGTAGTCCAGTTTTCACTACCCGTTATCTACTGACATAGCCCCAGGCCTTCGAGGGCCTCCAGCCAACAGGGAACAGAGGCTTCTCTTTCAGTTTCATGCTCATTGCCTCTTTCCGTTTCTCTTAAGGATGGCCAAAATCTGCCCTGTGAAATTATCACTGACTTGCCAGCAGAGCCAGGCTTTTATAACAGGCACAGCAGTGGGGTAGCTCAGCAGATCCAATTCTGGATGATTTCTTCCAAAGAACAACATCTTGTCGTTATGCCTCCATAAAGAGGTGCATGGGTTTTAACTGATAGTCAAGTGTAACAGGGATTTGGCACACGTATCTGTCAGAGGCACCTTGTGTCTGCAGAGCAGAGCACTCTTTTACACCTTGAAAAAGTTCTGTTGTAACCACACGAGGAGGACCATCAGCATGATTTACCCTTAAAATGTCAGGTAGGCTGGACACACTTTCCAGGTGTCACACAGCCCACATTGGCCAGCATGCACTTGCCCTTAAAGATGCTACACGCAACGATTCAGTACTGACAAAAGTAAGTATGTATAATAATTACAGACCAGAATAGATCCAGCAGCCAGTAATACAGATATGCAGCATGCAAATACAATTTCAATGGCTGCTGCCCAAAATGCTTCAGTCAGGGCCCCTGGGAAAACAGTTCAGATATTTTCTTAAATATATCAGAATAAGAGAAATACTTTAAAGAAAGTATTTTTGGAATAATTTTTCCAAGTTAATATCTTTGTAACTTTCTTCCAACCAATGTCATGATTTTTCCTGAATTCTATGGAAAATTTAACTTCTTTTTTTTTTTAAGGACCCAGGAAGCAAACGTAAAACAAACTGATAAATGAGAAAAATCTGAGCAACTGCCACTACGCATGGTAGAGACACCTTAGAAAAAAAAATCCAATGCGATAATTTCCCCACCCTGCACAAATACATTTTCTCCCTGCTTTGAGTTTCTTCACTCCTGTGGAAAAAAAGTAGTGACACAAACTTCTACACCAAATAATAATTTTTATGTATAAAATATAAAAATGTGAAGATAATGGACTCTTTTCAATTGACTTGGCAATTAAAGACACACTTCTTATGCAGACTCATGCAACTCTGCAGGGCTGGGTGAAGCCACAGCTCCACTGAAGTCAGTGAGAACTCTGACACAGATTTCAACAAAATTGGTCAGACTTCATTTTTTTCCTGTGCCTTGTGTCAAGACATACCTGTTAGACACGGAAGTTGAGTCTCTAGATGACAAAACTGATGTTCTCAACATGAATACATCTCAAAGTGCTGAAACTCTAATGAATTGCACAGGTAGCTCTTAAGGAGAATGGGGACATACCAACATTGTACCCCAGTATTTGGATATATCTACATATCCCATTGATTTTTTCAAGTGAACTCCCAGCAGAACTTTTTTTATACTAAATACCCCTATCAACAAATTTGCACTTGTGATGCATTGAGCTTGATAGGCCACAGCTGCCTCTCGTTTTATTCAGAGCCATAGTATCTACACTCAGTGTAAGCAACTCCTACAACAAAGCTTACTTTCTCTACAGCACACAGATACTTACACAATATGAGCCAGGTTTAGAGGTTTTTCAGGCTGGTCAGGGAACATTGGGTGCAAAGGTTCACGGCTGGAAGCACAGCTTAAAGACTTGCTAAGTGCATTAGTTAGCTTCTTAGCAGGTGATTTCTGGGAGGAACAAGGAAGGTAGAGGTAATCTGGACAAGTAAGGTGCATACTCTTTCTGCTATAGGAAGTGCAAAACAGCAGGGAGCTCTACGGCTTACATACCTATGGACTGACATCTCCCTTGCCCCCCTCCCACCCCGAGAGCCTGGTAAGGCAAAGACTGCTCCAGTTGGAGGAAAGATTACTCTTACCTTCAGGGGCCTTTAAAAGTAGTAGTCTCGGGGGTATATCTATATGGACAGATGCAGTTGCCATGGCTTCCTTGCAATGCTGCATTTGGGTAGTATTGAATGAAGGACAGCACAAAGTTAGTGTCACCTAGACTGGAGCTGGCTGGCACCTCACCCTCTTGGGAGTGCAAGCAGAACACACCTGTGTGTGCCTGTCCATATAGATACACTGTACGGGACACCATTTATTTCCTAGTCATGGGCCAGGCACAAGGCTGCCATATTCTTTCCCCTTGGTAGTATTTCCCTCCTCAGCTCCAGCACCTTGTACTGTTTTGCTACTGTTATGAAGCTCCTTTTCCACCTCCCGTGGCCACTGCAGCCCCTGCCACACCGGGGAACGGGAAATTTGAGATGTGCATGGTGGGAATTGCCCCACCATGGTGACAGCATGCCAGAAGAGGCTGATGTACTGTCACTGTCACCAAAAGATGGGGAGGCTCTGTGCCAGAAGCATGTTTTTCACCCCGAAATCCCATCAGTGAGTCTAAAAAAACCCAGTATTTTCTTCTTTCTAGTTTTGTTCGGATGCTCTTTGCAGTTGAACACTTTTCTAAGGAAGGGCTCGGAGATCTAGGGTCTCTTTTAGGCTGTGTGAGAGATTCTCAGGGAATCCAACCCACCTCTCTGTGATTCAGCTTCTCTGCCAGTAAAACAGGGGTAGTGAGCCTTACACTGTCTCCTCCCCCCAAAATACAGCTCTACACACTGAAATTTAAAAATATTTTTGGAACTTAATGGAATTGGTATTATATTTGTGCACACACATCCTGCATTGACTTATGACTGTAATCAAGACAATAATGAAATATTTCTATTACAGAAATCCAACCTAAATATGTAAAGTTCAGGCTTTTTCTCTTTCATTATAAATGTGATTTCACTCTGAATTGAGAACAGTTGAGTTCCACTGTACCCATGAACACCTTTAGTCCGCATGTGGAGCTCGACAGGGATGCATTATGGAGAATGCTAACCAGGTTTCAACAAATGCTAATGAATGCTACAGAAAGGCAATTTCAAACTTGAAGCAAAACATTTGTTTCTGACAAGGAAACATTTGAAACCACTAGGCATGTAATCACATTTTTGTCTTCTGGTAAGCAGAAATCTTAAGTTTTCCAATTACTTCGTTCCTATAATTACAGCTCCCTGGCTACAGCAAAAAATGATTTTATAGCACAAATTGCTGTTAGGAATGGAGTCAGAGCTAGGTAGTGGGCACTCTCCTATTCAGAGACTGAACTCAAGCCATTTGTGTCTATGCAACAAGCTGCAATTAGGATCCACGAAAACAATTACAGACCCAGATCTGCTGGGATGCAGCACAGGCCCGGTGTGACTGGCATACAGAGCAAACCACATCACATTTAACCCTTGCTGCTCCATCAACAGAAAAACAGACATTTAAAAAGTGTTAAGCTTCAGAACTTTGCTCAAAATACACTCAAAGTATTATAAAACCATGAGTTGTTGCTACATGCATAATTTTCTTCTTTTTTTCTCATAACAATATACTTTTGTAATATTTGCGATTAGTTAGAACTTTTCTGCTGGTCTCTGGATTTGAGCCCTGAAGGATTGGGATGCTCCATGACCAAGGGCTTGTTGGAGCTTTGCTCCAGTCCATGGAGAGCTTAGCCCCCAGGTCTGATGCCCTTCAGAGAAGGTTAACGTAGCTGTTGATACTTCTCTTTCAGCTGAGAAAAAGCATTGAATTATTTTGTTTAACAACAAAAAGATTGAAGTGTGTTTTTCTCTACAGCAAACACTACTGTGGATCTAAGCCTGTGACCACGCTCAAATCTACAGTACCAGGACCATCCCAAATGCTACGCATATGCTGCAGCCACTTGACTGAAAATATTGATGAATGAGCCTTAAGTATTCATCATGTCATTTACACGTAGCCAAACAGAGCAAGCCAATGACGATTTTACCGTGAGTCCTGTGGGAACGGGAGAAGCTGCCGTGAGCCCTGTGCCCTGCTGCCAGCCCCTCCTGCGCTGCCCTCCCTGCGGTACGCACCGTCACAGGTGCCCCAGATCCTCACCCAGAAAAGACCATTCCCACCTCCACGCTCTCCCGATGGCTCCCAAGGCTGGAGCCTCCCTGACGGGGTTGCCGATCCGAACCAGCTGCCCAGCTCCCAGCCTCCCTGTGCCGGACGGCTGCCCGGAGCTGTGGCCAGGGTTTTCTCTGCTGGCTGGAGGGCAACGCAGTCTGCAGCGAGGCGTGAGCCTTCCCTTACCCATGACGTGTACTCTTTCATTTGGTGCTGGTTGCTGTGGGAACCGCTGGCATGGCCCCTCCAGAAGCAGTCCTGACAGAGCTGGTAATTGTGACACTGCTGGCAGCGGTAGCGAAACCCCATCATGCTCTCGCTGTGGCAGTAGGAACACTCGACGGGATGGAAGACTGTGCAGGAGAGAGAAACACCGAGCCATAAACCAAAGCCGAGAATATCCCCTGCAAAAGTTTATGGACAAAGCCCTGAGCTGAAGGGCGAGTCCTTTCTTTGTTTCTAGTGATCTGCAGCGTTGGATGCTGCCTACAGCTTTGACCCACGAAAACTCCAGCAGCTGCCCAGCAACCTGTGCTGAGCCACGGCAATGCTTCCTACGCTGGGCACCAAACCCTTCATCACTTCTGAGCTGATGCTTGCACCTCCTGCTCACAGCAGCGAAAAATGTGTTCGCTGTCTAACAGAATACATGATAGATGAAATTTTTATGTGGGAAAATCCACTGCACCCTTCAGCTGCGTTACTGGGGGAAGCTGAATGTTTTGCTGTGCTGTGAGGAGCTAAAGCGATGCTCCTTGGAGGAAAAGTCAAACTCAGCTGTCTGATTACTGGAAGCACAAAAGTGTACTTAGGCATGTCATTGTCTCTTAATTACTGCTGTCTCATCTGTACAACTGGTGTCATTTAGGTACCTATATATGGAGCTGAACACTTAGCTTAGGATGCCCAGATTTGGAAAGCTGGCTATTGAAGGGACCCGCGTGGTCCTGTTCTCTCTTCCACTCAGAAGGAGACAGTAATGAGGATGCAAGTCACTGAGCACACTAAGGCACCAATAAAGACATTTTGAAGCCCCTTCCTGGCAATAGTGCTATTTCTGTTCCTCTCTCTCCTCACTACAGCATGTACCCAATTTACCACAGGGTGCTGAACATCTCCTTGTTCCCAGGCACCTTCTGCTCTTCTGTCATAAGGTTCAGTCTGGGAGGATTCAGATCAGTGCTGAGTGTGTCAGGGCTTGAATTCCTTGCCAGAATTTTGCAGCAGGAAGGGTTAGTTCTCTAGGCTGGGAAACAGCGCGAAGCTGGTGAGGGACAGGGATGGATGACAAGAGCTAGAGGAAGGTGGGGTAGATAGGTGGCTCTGCAGCCAGGAAGGACTTGGGAACATCACCTTACCCACCTTGGTGCCTTTCAGTGGAAGAGAGATTTATTTAGTACAAGAACATATACAGCCTCTTGCCTCTTCTTTTGTCAGCAAAAAATGGCTGCACACCTCCCCTTCTACCAGCCCCATTTTCTTGTTGGAAATATGGTATAAATGCTTTCATTGCCTAATAGGATGAATATATATGATCTTCCTCCTGTCCCCGCCACTTCTTTTTCGCTGCAGCGTCCCAAAGCTTCCATTATGCTAGAGATAAACTTTCAAGGTAGCAACAACATAGGAATATTCAACAAGTCCCTTACACAACAAACTCTGAGGCAAAATATTGGGCTGGAAAAGTGTTTACAAAAAATCTATTTATCTTGCTAAATTAATATTTTAATTTTTTTTAATAAATGTCCTCCATTTTTAAATCTTACTTTTTCTAGATTTAAAGTGTTGGAATAATGACTGTCAGGATCATTGCCTCCTGATGATCATGAGCAAGAAATGCCACAGTAGGAACAAGTACACTGATATAAATAAGACAGTAAAAAGACAATTCTTGTCTCATGATTTTTTTCTATTTAATATTGTCAGTGCTGGTCCTTCTGAAGGGCAGAAGCCGGCTGCACTGGAGCTGGGGAACACCTCCAGAACTACACGAGGAACTGTATAGAGTTTGTGGACTGCAATTTGGTGGTGCACACAGTGAGATGAGATGCACAAGCTTTGTAGCTCTGCCCCTGCACTTTCAATGTGGCAGCATCTTCTACAGAAACAATATATGAAGAGTTTGGCTGGAGGACTACATCTGCGAGTCTGTGAACTTTTCCCCAGGTGCTCAAGAAGCTGGAAGGCTGAGGAAGATGTTACTGTCCAGGGACATGTGACATGCACCGTGCATCTAATGAGTTGATCTTCACGGTCCCTTCCTGTCTTAAAATCTGTGATCTGCTCATTCTGGGGAAAGACAACCCTTGAGAAGAAAGAGGCATCTCACAGTTAAATTCTCATCTTTCATGCAAGCAGAGGGTAAGGATGAATCTGGAACTTCCTTTTTGGAGTATATTGTCTGGCAGTGTAGGCTTCGGAGGAGATCCTTCGTAAAAGCACCTTTTGGCTGCTATTACGCACTGCACTGGACATCCCCTGCCAAGAATATTGCATGAACGGAAACTGCCAAGCTGTTCCTTCTCTGCTGCCATATGTCATAGCTAATAAAAGTTGTGGTCTTGATAGTTTACCAAATGTAAGTGTGTGAATGGATCAAGTCCTATCACTCTGCTTACCAAGAGCACAGGAGGAGAGGACATGATCAGGATAATTTCCTGAGCATAGCAAAAATTAAGCCACATTCCTGGCTGAATGACCAACAGAATTCTTTAAGTATTTTACCAGTAAAAATAGCACGTGGAGTCAATGAACCCAGTACAGTAGCTCCTACAAAACCATCTACAGAGTGAGAAAATCATCACACAGAAGTTCACGCTTGTAACTGGTTTTTTGGCAGCAGCTCTTACTTACCATTTTCAACATTTGCCAGTCGATGCAGAAGTGGTAACCACACTAGACACTGTGGTGGGGGATCAGACATGAGAGTATCCAAGAAAGTGTTTAATGTGACTTTTTTCTGCTCAAACAAGCAAACAAACATGCACAAAGAATCAGTAATTAGACATATCAAAATTATTTTATCTTGTCCTTACAGAAACACTTGGGAACAAGTTTCGGACACTGTTTGCTTGTAGCCCTGGTTTACTGAAAAGAACAAGTGATACTAGCAAAGCTTTTCAGGACTATTTTTAGTAGTTACAATGTGTACTACTGATGACTAGCAGTCCTTTTCACAAGGCTGGGTCGGAGACATCTAGCTCCCACTCACTTCAAGACTCTCTTCTAAAGTCATTGCCTGAAGATGCTCTGTGAATACGGTTGGCATTCAACTCTTCATGTTTTCATGTGTTCTGAGCATCCCACAATGAGTACAAGTGCATGTAGGGTACCACTATGTATTACTAATTTTCACATGAAAAGTGACTGCAGAGAATGACTGATGGTACTCCAACAAAGAAAAAGAAAGAAAATAATGACAAGGGAGTATAACTTCAAGACAAATATAGGTAAGGACAGACCACCACAGGCAATTCTTGTTACTGTAATTTAAGAAACTATGCTTGCCTGTTTAGTGATGGCAACTAGTTATGGGTGAGCTCTGATTGTGGGACATTGTGTTTGCATATACTCAGGGACTGCAACTGTTCCTAAACTCTCCACAGCTGTAAGCACTTAAAGATCTATGCCCCTTTATCTTCCAAAGAGATTTAAACTCTAAAATATCCATGTTGATTTAAAAAATGTAATCTAGGGCCTTAAGTTTCCTAGGTGTCAGGAAACAGTCATCACAAATCTTTGTTCATTTGTTTTCTCAGATGTATAGGTGATATTTCAGCCTGAGATATCTCCACCATAAATACTTGCTCTTTCCTACATTGTACACTGACTACGCATGGTGTGTACTAAAGTGCACAACTACTGGGTGGTCAAGGAGAGATAATCCTTAAGAAATCAGCAACTGAGCCTTTCTTTAAAATAAAATTAAGATGCAAAAATATTGAGCCCTGTTGAGAATGTGTGCAGATATAATTTATAGGCATACATATTTAAGTAGCACCCCCATATCCAAAGGGATTGCTAAATTTTCATATCTGATAGCATAAGCTACTGCTTTAACTTGCTAAAGAACTATGGTTACCCCATGAGGAAGCAAAACAGCAGCTATGCAGTGACATGTATCATCTCCGTGTGTTATGGAAAGCTTTTAAGAGCTGAGATTTCCATATGGAGTGTCTGTGCTGCATTTATATACAATTGCCACCAGATGTAAAAAAAAAATCTTTATTTCTCTTTTACACTGAGTGATCAATGGAAATCACCTCACTCTGTAACAGCCTCAAGGCTGAAATATTGAAAGATATTGGGAAATATATAAAGACATTTGTTCCTAGAGGAGAAAATACTTCAGGCTAGTTATGAAAATGGTCTTGATTTTTAGAAAACAGAAATAGCCAGAATATGAGCTCTAAATCTCCCTGAAATACTATATTTTCCCACAATACCTGCAGTATGAAAGTCCAATCAAACAGCTACCACCTGCTTTTTGTATGATGGCGTTCCCACCCATGGAGAGTCGATTACCACTTCCCAAATAAGCATCCTATGCTATCGGCATCAGCTCACAGAAAAGGATATTTCTTTTGGAGATCTGCTGCGGATATTTGGCATGGCTTTGCTGACCAATGCCACCAGCAAATGTCTGTGCCGTCTGCAGCAGAACTGAGAACAGAGGGAGAAAAGGCAGAGCAAAGTCTAGGAAAAGAAGGTCCTCCAGTGCCCCATACTGCAGAGCTGAGTAGCCTTAAGTCTTCCCTCTGCTCCTAAAGGCAGATAAGTTGGCAGCAAATATGCAACCACTCTAAACAAGCAAGTAGATGGGGAGACAAGAACAGCTCTTCCAGAATGCAATAGGCTTTTGAATGCAGCTATAATTTAAAAACCGATTTGCACCAAATAAAGCAACTTAGCTTCACTGACAGCTTTATGGCCGAACTCCTCTGGTGGTCACTGATTTTATGGATTAGAGAGAGCAATGTCCCTTAAAAGGACACCAACAAAGCAATTTCCATACATTTTAAAAGGCATATTTTCCTCCTGCAGTTTTTTTTCAGCTGCTGGGAAAGTTGAAACTGAAAGCTGTTTTCTAAATATACGCTACATGCAGATGGAGTCTAGGTTTGTGGAATAACACTTAGCCAAGTGCTAAGAAAATGAAGGTAGTGTCTATCTTTTTAGCTTGGGATAAAAAAAGAGAAATAAAAAGTGTGTTTTATAATAATAACAACACTTTTTAATACAAACACACTATAACATCACATTAATTCTACCTAAGGGGGAAAGTGGTGCCAATAAAACTCCTTTTTGAGCCAGAGATTTGTATTCTGAAACATTAAGTCACTTGCTCTGGCACTTCTGTTCCATAAATTTGCTGATGAGGAAACACTTGTTTCTATTTTGAATAGCCATTCAATCTAGCAGTGGTTCACAGATGGAGGAAAATACATGGTTTGAACAAGTAAACCAGTACAATGGGGAATAATAAAGCATTTCTGCAACAGGAAAAATCCTTTCAAATGCAAACTGAAATGGATTTGACACCATGAGCAGAAGACCATTCCCAGAATTTTTTCTTTCCCTGAAACTGAGATATCTATGTGTCAGGGGGCTGAAAGGCTTCTAGTAAGCAAAAGTGATCCATACTGAGAACAACAGCGTGCCAAACTTATCCCAAGGTATCAACTTTTGATAACGCTAAGAGCAATATGAGAAAGTGAAACAATGACATACAGTGTGACTAAGACTGCAAATATCATTTATCATAATGTCATAGGAATACGTTGTTTTGAGTCTCGTTTCAAAACTCTGGTTCATCCCTAGTGAGGATGTAATGAGAATTACATAAAGTGAATTTAAGTGAAATATTAGACTAGGTTTACAAGAGTACTTGGCTGCCTACAGATGTAAAACAGCAGCTTTGTAAATCTGCTGTGTACCTACATCAGTCAGAGACCTAACTCTTGTTAGCTTTAAGTGGAGATTGTGAACTAAACCTTCTAGTGCCTGTTTGGAGACTTTGTTTCTTAAGGTACCTTAGTATATTTGGTCCACTTATTTGGATGCAATGTCGATGGAAGTGCCATGGCCAGATGGCCACTTTGATAGAAAATGAGGCCTGAATGACATTTTTTCAAGAAAAGAAATTGCTTTTTTAATCTTTAATAATAGCATGTCCAACATGCAGAGCTTGAATTCTCTGTTGCCATGCAAGAGCACTCTTTCATTATTTTAACACAAAACTACCAAAAGTCACTTCACTATGTAAATTCTTCAACATAATATGAAGTGCTGTCTTAAGTCTTCCTCTGCGAAACAAGACTAGTTTCACATATGCAAACATAACCATTTAAGATTATTTGCAAGATGATTCAATAAATGAATTTCAACAATGCCTTTCAGTTGACTGGAGTGCCTATTGATTAGTGATGAAACTGAGGGAAAACAAAAAATGAGACTCTACTTTGCATGAAAATGACACTATTCCTGCTCCATTCAACTTATTTGTTCAACAGTATTCAGTTAGTGAATGGAAAGATAAAGAGAAGGAAAACACCACTTTATTTCTAACATTTTACCAGTTTCAGCATCTTCTCTTACTTTATATTTATGGAATTATACAGTGTGATGTGTGGCAAGAGGCAGAGGAATCCTCTCTTTCTCCATTGGAGAAGTGGACAACCAGCTCCAATTATGGGATCTTTTGAAGTGCTAGGTATTAGCTGCAGCCAACATACTGTACTCAGGGCACCTACAGTCTGGTGAGCTGTGGAAAAATCTTGTATGTTCTTCAGGATAAATTCATTGCTTTCCTGACCCTATGTCATTGATGTAATCTGTAAGAAAATCGGGATTTTCTAATACCTACTGACTCCCATTTTTAAAAAAAGGTTTAAGGCAATTTTCTTCTCTCTCATAAACTTCTCATGTATGTACGCCACCCCTTGGAAAACATGTAGATTGATTTTCAGTGGGAGTTGAGTTTTGTATGGAGAAGTTAAAGTCTCATATATGCTTATAGCAACAACAACTAACTGGAGTGGAAGATTGCATGTCTTGGGATATTTATATCACCTAAATGTAAGTATCTAAGTTAGGTGCTTAAATTAGGAAGTTAGTCTCCTCAGGCTCCCTAATTTAGGAACATGTAAGTTAAGATCCTGCTCTGAATCACTTTTTGCCTAAGCCCCTCTCTCCTCCATGGTTATATGGGGAACCTATAGAGACTAGCTTCCCACTGAAGGCACCTAACCTACATGCCAGAAATTAGCAAAGTGGACCACCCCTCCACCCAGCCATCTGTTTCCTGGGTGAATATGCACTTATGTATAAGAAAGGAAGAAAGTCTTGGCCTGCTCAGAGGCATGATTGAGAAACTGTGTCTAGGATGCTCACTCTTCATTTACCTGTTGCGAGAAACAGGATTTTGCTGACTGCTCAGTATAACCAAATGAAGGCCCTTCGAAGACAGCCGTGGGCAGCTTGAGAACCTCTCGCAGAAACATGTCGTATCTGCCATAAACCATCACTCCACTGGAGTCAGAAATCATTGAGAAAATATCTGAGGGGGAAAAGACAAGAAAAAGACACAGCAACTTCAGTGAGAGCTACAGATTTGCTCTGAATTCAGTATCATCTGATTTGAACCAGAAGTGCTAAATACATGATCTGCTTATGGAAACGTCCACTATTACTGCATCTTTAATTATAACCCCTCCCAACAGAAAACATAAATAAATAAAAAGTAGCTGTTTTGATATTAAAATATTCCTGCTTTTTATTGTGTGTGGTCATCTTTTAAAGCAAAGTCTGATGCATGGTATGAGGCAGTAATTTAATCATATAGGAAGGATCTAATTTGACAAGATATGCAACATCAGCTTTTTGCTTACTGCCAGCTTACCATGCCAAATCTAAATCTCGACAATGAGTTCATTAAGTCAGTTACTATTGTTTTGGACACACAAAGCACTGAAGGTCTTTCAAATGCATTACTTTTCACTCTTCTCCATTTTTTTCTTTTTTTGTTAATGTATAAAAATATAGCAGTTTTATTACTGCAGAGATTCATGTTTCTCAGCCTTTCCTTTTCCCCTTGTTTAAAATTATCCTAAGCTTAGCATGGGATCATAGACTAGGGAACATTTATAATTTTTCAGGCTGTCATGTCAGGTGCTTCATTTCCAGGAACCTGGAAGGGAAATTTTGACAACAGGACCCTGGGACTACTGACCTGGAAAATCAGCATCATACTCCAGCCTTCTGCTGCATAGACCCTGGTCCTATTCTTAAAGCAGCCGACGGACCAAACAGTGTTCAATTTATAACCTAAGTTCAGTCTGTATTTGAGTTTCTACATAGAAATAATATATTTAAAAATGGCACCAAATCTGGAAGACTAAATTAGCACCTGGGATTTCTACCTCTCTACTCTAATCAACAACAATTTGTAAACTCAGTTTTCTTTGGCTGTGGTAGAAGGCTCAGAGGAAACTGAAGTTGACATTAATCCTTTTGTCAAAAAGTCTGGAAAATGGTGTTCTCGATCTGAGTTACGGACACCATAGTATTAACCAGGAAGTCTTTCACTGCAGCTGCAAGTAAACTATGCCTTGGCTATTGGGGAACTGGGAATAAATCCAGTGAAATGAGAATCTGTTCTCCAAAACAGATGGAATTAGTGCGGGCCCTAAGGAAGAAATATAAATAGTGCATAAATATATTGTACTTCTAAGTGTAAAATGAGAGAGATGTTATTAAAAAAAGTCTGAAGAAATTGCTAAATGATGCTTCATGATGTTGAACAGTTGAAGCACTTACCTGTACTTTGAATTCAGTCATCCCAAAGAAAAAAAATAAAATCCACCAATCAGAACCTCAATATATGCAATTTGGCTTCAAAAATATAAAGTCTGGTGTGAAGTTCAGCCAAACATTTAGCAGGATTTACTTGGAGATATATATAGTGCAAACCCCAAACCCAGCCATGAAACTGTAGCTTATCCTAATTCCCTCTTTTCCTACCTGTACTGTTATCTCTCCAGGTACAACAATGATTAACAGGTAAAAAAAGTCACCCAAAAGACTTACATCTTAATTTGTCCATGATCTTTCCTCCACAAAGAGTTGCCAAGGCCATTTTGACAGCAAAAACAGAAATTTTACCATGTCCTTCCCTGTTCAAAAATAGAAAGTAGACATATTTTATATGTCCATTTTAGAATATGGACCTCTTTCCACTTAAAATGCCTATCATTGACATGACATACTGTAATGCACATTATATGTGGATTGACATACAAAGAAATATAACCTTTAAAATTGAATTTTGTTTTGTGGGAACACACATCAGTACATTGTTCTGTGAAGATCTCAGAAGAGATTTATTATGTATATGAAGCTCAGTGTTAAACTGTTTATCTCATTACACACGAAGGTGATGATTATGACCGCTACTTATGCTACAGTAGCACTGGAAGGCACCTATCACACTCATGGTCTCCCTATCCTAAGTGCACTGTGTATCTTCCATCCCTAGAAGATTGCAAATGAGTGCAAAAATCAACACTGGGAACAAAAGTGAAAAAGCAGAGAGTGCTCACATAATTCCACAAGCTGTGTATTGTTTCTGTTAACAAGTCCGGACAATTGCCTTTTAAATTATACACCTGAGCCCCATGAACCATTAAGAGGGACTTCGCTGAAAAGTGGGGAATATACCTGCATCCAGAATGAGCAAGGACATTTGTTGTGATATGTAGAAGAGTCTTGTCCCTGGTTTGTTCAAGCTGAGGCTATGCCTGGCTCTCTATTTTCAACTTGCAATGCATAATGCTGTTAAACCTCAAATGCACATAGGAGTATGCCTTGGGGCAAAAAGACATAGTGTTTTCTGAAAACCCAGTCACTTTCAGGTAAAAATAAAAGACTCATTTTTTCTCCCTGGAAGGATCAGACCATATACTGCACCCTCAGGATGCTGTGTTCACCTTTAGCATGTTGCCAACTTTTCCTTCAACCGCCTTGAAGCATGCAATGGCTTAACCTTATTGCTCTTCTTGCTATCCTCATTCTCCCTCTACAGTCGTGATGGTCCCCAGTGATTACCTGCCATTATAGAAACCTTGTATATTTGAGCTGCATGAGTAATACATGACTTCACACACTGCAAGGCACTCAGCTCCTAAAAGACCTATCCCCCCCCAGTTTAGGCAAAACTAAGTCCAGTGTTGACAGGAATGGCAGAACAAAAATGCTGTAATGTCCAGTCCCTTCCCAAAGATGAAAGTGAACATGTTTTCATAAGTTCAACTGCTTTTTAATGTTCATTTTTTAGGCATCCAAATGGTGAAATTTGGGTTTTCTTTGAATTCTCAGAGTCTTACTATAAGGCAGTAAGAGTCCACAGTTGCACTGGAGCAAAAAGAGCAAAAGAGACAGCCAGCCAATATTTGTGACCTTAGCAAAATGGCACCCAAGTCTCCTTCTAAATTCTACTGATAGGGCTAATGATGGGACCAGCTAATAAATTTTTGTATCATTTTTTGGAAGTGGAGTTTTTGTGACCTTCAGTCTTCATTCTATCAGGGAACATTAGGTTTTAAGAGATTTCCTGTTAAAATATATATAATTATGCCTTACATAAGATAGCCTAATTGCACTGGCAATAGCAATATATAGAAATTTAGCTCTTCATCAATATTTCTGAAATTACTCTGTTGACTGTCACTCATAATTCTAATGAAGAAAATTGTGTCTGATCGGAACCAAAAGATAAACTGATTCTGGGAAGACACAGAGCCTGTGACCGTGTCTCTCTCTCTGCTACTCCCAAATCAGACTAATACAATAATCTACACATATAAAGTATACATGAATGGTATACTCGTATCAGTACCTTAAAACAGACTACATGCTTCACTGCTATGTTTATTAAGTCACTCAGACTTTAGAAAATTAGTCAGTTCCCTAAGTTTGGCTAGCTAATAATCTTTAGAGTTTGGTGAATTGGATTTAGTTCTACATCAGTGTAACACATGATTCTAAATATTAATTCTACATATTCTTTACACTCATTTGAAACTATGCTTATTGGCAGAAAAATCAACTAGAGATACAGACAAAAAGAAGTAAATTCACTACTTAAGTATTTAAGAAATTAATCTTTACTATGTTCTTTAATGCTGGCTTTTGTGTACATTTTCTTTTTCATTACATTGTGTTCTCTTTGACTGGTTTCACAAGATTAAAATCACCGTATAGGAATTTCCAGTCTTCTGTATTTTGATCCTTCATCAACTGGATTCTAATCTCTGTAAACCAGGACCTAGCACTGCTATGGCTGAGGATTTGGTCATTTTGTATTCTTTTTGTGCGTGCTACCCTTTAGACCTTTGGGAGCTTTTCTGTGCTGTTTAATCATGAGGTTTTCACCTGCCTTTAAAAGCGTTGTTAAGAAAAATAAATGCTAAGTGGAAGCAATCGAGTTATTAAGAAGCAGTGGAAGAATTAGAGGAAAAAATAAAGCCTATGTGGAAGTGCTTCAGATTTAGATTATTTTTCCCAGTAGGTTTAGTTACATTTACTAATAGGATTATATTCTTGAATGGCAGACACATATCAACTCGCCTTCAGCTTTCCACCCCAGAGCTGTCAGCTTTTCCCATAGTCAAACCGTTATGGAACAGAGGAACAGAAAAAGAAAAGATTTCATTTATCTCTTCAATCTCTCCATTTGAGTTGATTAGTTTTGACACTGTATTTTCTATCAGTCATTTGTATTCATAAAAGCATCACTAGAGTCAGTGTAAACTCAATTCGCCCTCCAAATATATATGTGTGTGTGTGTGCGTGCATACATATACACATATGCATATATAAATATATATGACTGATGAACCGACAGGATAATGGGGCCTAAGACTTGCCAATATCATTTGGATCCAGAAGTGCCTTAAGCTATGTCTAAGCACTACAGATGCCCTTGACTGGCAGCAGTAGGGCCTCACAGTGTTTGCTGTGTAAAAGCAAATGCTGAAGCAGTAGCTCACAGCAGCCTGAAGGTCTCTGTTGAAGTCAGTGCTCCCTAAAAGAAGCTTTAGGCTGGTTAATGCAAAGAGATAGAAATTTTACTAGTAGAAATAGGAGAGGATAGAAAATATTTTGATTTTATATAGCACTTCTCTTGGTGAGGTTACTCTTCAGATCCCTATAGAAAAGCACCAGGCTCATAAACGATGGCAACAGCAAACCTTGAAGCCGATATGCACTTAGCAACAACACAGGATGGAGTACTTAGGGAAGCAAATGATGGCCAGGGCTTAAGGTTATCTTCTGCTGCTTGGAGAAAAAAGAGTGAAAAATAATACATGCTTTTAGACACCAGAGCAGAGCAGAAGGTTTCCTCTTCAAATGCGTGGCTGCAGAGAGAGACAGCATCTCCGCAGAGCAAGGAAGCCCCACGGACTGCCTGATAAAATCCACAGACCATGCAAGGCTAAGTCCAGCTCCAGGGCCTGAATTTGCCTTTTGGGTCAGCAAGGAGAGTGGTACCAAATGGATGACACTGACATTTGTCAGGATCTCTAGCAATACTCATACTGAGACAGCCATATGGTGGGGAAAGCTATAAAGAAATAACATCACATCTTTAGAAATATCAAATGTGTCCCATGAAATGGACATCGGGAAAATACGATTTTTCTCATTAACTAGGCAAGAAGTGGTGCTCCCCTGATGATTTAAGTTACCTTTTCCAAAAGTAACAAAATTTCTTCAGTTACTTGTGGGCCTCCTACTGCCCACAGGGCAGCCAATTCTGAAATGTCCGAGGCTGGAATTACAAATTCCCATTTTCACAAACAGGTTTCAGAGATGAAATTTTATTGGAATCAAGCGAAATTCTTTTATTTAAGAGAGGAAAATGCATAATGACCAAATCTCTGAAATGCATTCTTTTGCTGGACTTCCTTCACAAAAGCTAGCTGGCCTGTAACAGCTTTCAACAATTAGCAAAGGCAGAGAAGAGAGGGAATTAAACGCTTTGCAGCTCTGAATAGATGGATGAGCAAGAAGCGATATTTCCAAAACAGACACTGAACATCTTTATGTATCAAACTCAGTATGATTCAGATGTGCACTTTATTAAACAAGCGTGCAAATATGTCCTCTTTTCTTCATAGAAGTCAAGCCCCTCCAGCCAGATTGGGCCTGTTTCATAGCCCAGAGCTCCCAGCTCCGCTCACAGGACACGTATGTCAAGGGACAGAGAAAAATCAGCTGTTTTCTTGTCACTTAAACTTTGCAGCAGGAATAGCTGTATTGCAACACTGAGTCAGTGCTGAAGATGATTAGCACAGAATATTTTACAGTCTGTTTAAAAAGAGTCTTTTTGGGAACAGCTCGATTGAATGAGGCTGACATTCCACCTAGCTGCCTAGGCTTTGATGCCAGACTGGGATGAATTTTTCAGAGGGGTTTGAACTTGTCATCTTTTTATATAGTACTTGAGTGCTGGTGAAGGAAGTATGCTATTATTTCATAAAGCCAGTTAATCACCTTAGACCTTGAAGCAAAAGCTATTGCCCAATTTTAACGTGCAGTTAAAAACACAAATCAGGCATGCTTTTGTCCATATTTTTTAAAGTCTGACCGCCTCACTCTGCTCACTGATTTTGGTCTGTTGGGGTGCTCTACCACAAGATGCTGACTTTCACAGACTAATGGCAAATTAATTGGAGCAGCATTTCTGCTTGTGAGTTTTGATTTTGTTGATTTGCAGTTTTATAAGGTTGCAGTTTAGTTTTGGCTTAGCATGAAGGAGCATCACACTCAGCCTCATCTGAAATCTTATACACTATAATTTTTCTCCACTTTTTCCTCCCTTCAGGATTGAGCAGCAGGGAAGTACAATTATCTGTAGGCCTAATGAATACCCAAGGCCCTGAAAAAATAATAAAAAACTGGGATGAAAGTTCAGCACAGGCAGTGGGCAAGCTGGCCCACATGCCACAGCAGTGCACTGTGCTTCCTCTTAAGTTTTCCTAGCCAGGTTCTAGCTCCTGAAAAGACATCTGTATTGCAGGCCTAGGGAAATTCTTCCTGCCAGAGGGCAGAGAAACCTGCCAGGTTTTCAGCAGGCTATAAATGAAGGAAGCAGCTCTGTTTAAAGCTTGGAGGAGGATCTTCAGTCAGCACAGTACGCGTGGGGCAGAGTATATTAACTAGAACCAAGTAAATGAGACAGTGGTAGGCTTATTAGATTTTAAATCACACATTAACTTGTCCCTTGTGGTTCTTTCATATATGTTAAGCTGTGGATTCCATTTCTCCACCCTCATTCTTTGCATTTCAAACGGGACATGAGAAATCGCACAACCTTTTCTGGACCTGCTCCCGGTACAGCAGGAGCAGCCATTGCTCTGCATAGCTGCAAACACCAAAAACATCCATGATCTCTTAGAACAGCCCTCTCATTTATACAGAAGAACTATTTGGTCTTGGACTACTGTTTTGGTCTCATAAAGCTGTTCTGGGTTTTTTTAGGAATTTGGGTTTTTTTCGTTGTTGTCTGCATTCATAGAATCAAATGTGATCATATTAACATTCATTAGTAAACATGAAAAATATTTCCTCAGTAGCTACCTAGAAACATGGATAGCATTTCTGCAGGCCAACTGTTTCCTTAAAACACAAGGCTAAGAGATAGAGTGAACCCAGATCAAAGATAACGGGATTATTTTAGGGGTGGCTGTCGTGACTTCAGTATGATTCATGCACCTAGTAAACCCCTGTTTTTTCATCAGAGGAGACTGTAGGCTATTTAGTTTAACTGTCCAGTTTCTATAAGTGGGGGGAGAGTGAGAAAAAGACTTCATCCTGCCTCACAGTTCCACCCCTGTTCCCCCTATATGCAATGCATTGCTTCTCTCTGAGCATGGGACCACAACGAAAGACCTTGAGCCTCCTTCTACCAACTTGTAGCCTTCAGCAGAGAAGGCCCTTTCTGCTGCACTGCAGGGGAGGGGAGGGAAGGGAGCAACAGGGGAAGCAGAAACATCATCTCTGGTTAGACCCCAGCAGCTCTCACACTGTCCCTGTAACATGTAGAGCCACCTGCCTCCCTCTGTTTCCCAGAAACAGGGAAATCTGTACTACCAGTGGTTGCTAAACCAACACCTGATCCAAAACTTCAATAATCTGAACTACCAACTGCGAGCGGTGGAGGAGCAAGCAGGACGACTCAATATGAGTGATACAGCATTGCACACTTTATTCAGTGACAGGAGTACATTTATAC
>JANZLQ010000029.1:7676901-7726368 GCA_026212715.1 Elanus axillaris | reverse complement strand
CTGTAAACAGCAGATGTGTGCTACCTCTTATCAAGGCCTCAAGGACGCGGTGTTTTTCAACAAGCCAGGATTGTCCGCGAGAACCCACAAGATCTTGTGGCCCTGTTGTTCAAGAAATTCCTCTACAACCAACATACTAAAGGGTAGGGCACATTTTGAGAATCAGGTAGCTTAACTTGGATGTCTCTATCTGTGATAGGTGTCCAAACTCCCATTGCAGTAAAGAGAGATCTAGTTAACACACATCTCCATGAAGCCTGAACTTAGTTATCTCAGATTGCACCTGAACCTTATCCCAGATGTTTGGTGCATTTCAAATGGGGTGATAGGCAGCCAGTTCCTATCTCAGACCCCAGAGCCGGGAGCCTCTTCATGGGTGACTCCATCCTTCTGGGAAGCGCGTCCTGTGCACCCCCTGCTCGGAGGGAGCACGACAGACTGAGTTGCTGAGTGGCGAATGGAGCGAGTGTCACAGCCTCCTCACCCCTGGGACGGCCTGCTGGGAGCCCAGAAACAGGTCAGGACCCACAGCACATGGGATGTTGTCAGGGAAAGCAAAACCTTACCCCTTTAAGCACATTCTGTTTCCCTATAGGGGAGTTAATTCCTCTCATCCACTCTGCTGCCTTGACATCTAGCTGAGATCTTTACCCCTTTACAGTGAGCTACAAAACAAGCATGTTATTGCAGATTTTGCTTACACAGTCCTGGGTCTTTCCCTGTTTACCAGCTGGGAAGCAGTTTGCTTGTGGCATGCAGCAATGCATGTGTTTGGCCATTTTCATTGTCCTTTAGTGTTCTTGTCACAGCCACAATGGTATAAATTAAAATGCCCGTTTCTTCTTTTATTGCCCTTGAGGGGAGAAAAATATTCCTGAAGGTTCTGGTTTCACAACATATTGGCTTCTTTTTCTTCCTCTCGGAGGGGCCGGACGGGAAGCTGAGTGCAGCCTCCTTGTGTGGAACATCTACTTTTTCTCCCCGTTGCCATGGTGACTGAGCCACCGGCTGGTCGGGCTCTGCAAGGTGCTCGATGACACCCAGCACCAGCACCAGGGCCCTCAAGCGAGAGGACGGAAAAGAGGGAGGGGGAGAGAGGCAGCATCCTTTTCTTAATGTGCCATGGCCAGTGTTTTCGGCTGGTGAATTTTCAAAACGTAAGCCATAAAGAGGCAATAGGTCATCTGCATCTGTCAGACTTAACCACTGTTCGCCAGCAATTCGGTTTTGAGGACTGCAAATATTGACTATAGGTTGATGACTTATGTATTCAGAAACTGTAATATGTATACACAGTATACTCATTAAGGTAAGTGGCTCACTCTGTCTCAAAATTGTCCTTTTTGTATTACGGGTCCCATGCAGTAATAAACAACATGAATTTCATCACCTCCAGGTCTTTATCCTATTTCTGTCATGGTCTTAAAATCATGCTGCACTGGCATGAGCCAGAAAAAAAAAATTGCTTACAGCTGCAAGAACTTGCAGGAAAATGAGCTCTTTCAAAATAATGAGCTATTAACCCATGGCACTGCTGCAGAGGCATTGCAGTGGTGTCAGCCACTGGTGTGTCAATAAATAACATGGCAAATTAGAAGTGGATGTAAATTTGTTTCTGTAGATAATTCTTCTTTGATATAAACTGGAACAAGTCTGAGTAACTGGATGAAAACACAGTTGTGCTGAATTTGGCTCGACAGAAAGGAAAGCAGAGATCCTTAATTTAGGTTCTCTCCCTAGTTAGCACTATTCACATGCTCATTATTTGGGTCACAATTTAGCTTGTTCAATTGTTTTCCAGAGATATTTCTGGAGCAAGTAAAATCCTTTCACCAGTCAGGAGAGGAGGGAAGCACACATGGCTAAGAAAGGCAAACTTACGGATCAAAGGCTGCTAGCAAGAAGTTGAGCAGCAAGCTGATAGATTGTTCCACGTTGATCTGGTGGGTTGTTGGCATTCGTTTGTTGAGCTGGTAGAAGATAGTTGAAATCACAGCCTCCAGGCGAGCCACGTTCAGTTCGATGTTGGGATCCAGGTTGTTCAGTGCGTTTTCCCGCAAGGCTTCTATCACATTCCAGATGTCCACCAGGTGCACTAGGGGACAGGACAGAAAGAGTCAGTGGGGACACGTGCTCCTGAAAGCTACTGAGAAAAAAAGTCACCTGATCCCACAGGGTGGGGAATAACACAATCACACAGGACACGCCTCATGAATAATTAAATGAATGAATCTATTTTCCACCACTGAGAATTGAACTTGGTGGAAGAACATTAATAAACAAACAAATATCAAACAATATATATTATTAGTTGTAATGCGTACAGCTTCAGCTCAGAAAATCATTCCTCATTGCATAAAGTATTCAAGTAAAAATCTATACGGAAATCACTCAAAGGTAAACATATGCTAATTCTTTCTCTGAACCATGCCTCTATGAATCCCCATTCAGAAATTACTCTTAGATATTAATTTGCATAGCAGATGGGCTTTTCTGAAGATCTTGTGAATATTAAGTGCTTAACACATACTGACATTTTGAAAAATCTTTTCAGCATTTTGTAAGGAAAGCAAAATATTTTACAGAATTGTAATTGAGTCAGGGTAGACAAGCTACATTTAAACAAAGAACACTTAAAGAGATCCCAAAGTTGTATTTCATGTCTTCTAAATATATTTGCCAAATGATTTGTTAAATCTCTCTCTTTGATAAAGCCCCCATCTAAGCTGAATTTCATGGAAGTTTTTTTACTTACAAGGACAGCTTAAAGGACAATCACTGCTCACCCTTCCCGTTATACCCAAACAGAAATCTTGTTTGCCCCCGTTACTGTGGCAGTATGATCAGCTTGCTGCAGATTGGCATTTCCAGAAGCGGTGAACCATGCCAAAAATAAAGATACCCTACACTCATTCAAAATTTGGATTTAATTCAAACCTGAACTCGAAGAATCATACCTTTTTAAATCTTAAGTATTACTGACTGTCCTACTAAACTGTCAGTAAGGAATAAATTATGAGGTTCAGGGTGCAAATTCTCTTTTTTTACCAGGGAAACAACTGTATAGTTCTTATTACTTAGCATGGCAATATGTCTTATGACATATGAAAAGCCATTTGTATGTGCAAGGAGATGCATTTTTTTGCAGATAGAGAAATTTAATTCTAATCCTCAAAATTTTATTTTTACTTGCTTGGTTTGCAGGTGCTGTCTCAGACTGCAATGTGACATGATAGTCTGATGGTAGGGAAATGTAAGCTGATACTAGATAGATAAATGAAACCAGATATGCTGTCGTTTTACTTAGTCTAGAATTTTTCCCCAAGATTGGGTTTCTTTTCTTCTCCCTCGGGAAAAAAATAATCTCCAGTGCCCTGCTACCACATGTGAAAGCCCAAGGAGGAAGATAAACCATACAGGTAAGTGGGAACAGCAGCAGCAACTATTTCAGGCACTAGACAAGGCACTTTTCCCCTTCTTGCTGTCCCCTAGGAAATAATTGGCAAAACCTGAAAGACGCAGTTCCGTTGTGACACCTAAATATTTATTTGACTGTTGTATTAAAAGGAAACTTCTACAGGTGACCTTGTATGCTGGCAGGTTGTCTTCAGAGTGTTGTTCTGAATTAAGCCAGGTGGGTGGAGCATACAACCTCTCTGAACTCTTCCTTTTTGTCTTCTAGCTGGGGGAAGCTTGCCCGTAAAAAATCTGGCATAGGTCTCTGATCCTTTTAATACAGCCATTCCCATTCCTATTCAACCAGTTTTCACTGTCAAGTTGCTACAGAGGTAGTCTGGGTAAAGGGGAGATGAATGATCTCCAGGAAGATGGCCTGACCCTTTCTGGGCAGCTTGGCCATACGGCTCAGAGGCCAGACAAGGCAGAGAATGGAAGAAGTCACCAGAAAGCAGGGCACTGGCTGGTCCAGGACAGAAGGATTAATGAGCACTTCCCACTCTGGGTCACTGCTATGTAGTGCAGCCAAGGAAGAAATACATTGCAACATGCCAGAAGATGCACCAACATGTGCAAGTATTTTGTGGCCTTATTAAGAGGGGAAGGGCAGGCAGAAAGCAGAAGGCTAAGCGTGATGTTTCCCTCAAGGTCTAGCTGTTGCTGGCCATGAGGGCTGTCTCTGGTAGTTCAGACCAAGTAAATGACGAAGAAGGTGTTTCCACCAGCAGTTGCACCAGGCTCGCTTCTGGGTGCGAGGGTATGTGTGCACACTGTCGAACCTGAACTGTAACAATGTGAGCAATTACCAGGCATAACAAACAGCACAAAGGGAGTAATGCGTATGCGGATGGCTAACCTTGACTTGCGGCTACACTAACAAGATAGCAACCCACGAAACAGCACGAACAGGGGTACTAGCTTAACAGCACTGCCAAGGCAGAAATTACTAGGGCAACCCTACCATAAATATGAATAAGGATGTAAAATCAGCAACATTGGAGCTAATGGGTAAAGAATAAATAGGGACAGGCTGTTTTATCTGGGAGTGCATGAGTGTGGCAGAGGAAAAAGCATGGGGGTGGAAAAGGGGAATATAAAGGGTAACAAACCATGTCATCAGAGCTGCTTGGGGGTACCTCTCAAGCAGTCCTGCACCTGATCAGAGCGGAGGAACAAACACAGCAATTTGACCGTGAGTGTATCTAGTTTACTTCTGCAGTTGCGGGGAACGGCGATGGTTTCCCCAGCACTGATAAAAGGACATCCCCGGAGGATGAAACAGACATCCGGACTCCCTAACAGTGAGAACTGAATTTCACAAAGCAATTTAACTTTAATTGCTATAGCCTAGTAGTGGAAAACTCCTGAATAAGAGAGCATGGAGGAAAACAGCTGGCACAATGAATGAGTCTGCAATGGGCGTTGGTGTCTTTTTTCTTCACATGATCCAGTACTGATACTACGTGGCTGTCAGATTTTCATGGTTTTTTTTTTTTTATTTACCCACCGATATTGTATTTTTCATAACATAGTCATTTCCAGAGTTAGTTTTGATGATGGTCCTGGGAAGGGAAATATCCAGAGGCTAGCAGATGTGGGACTAATAATAGCAGTACACTAACACACCCGAGAGAAAAAAATATTGTTTTCAGTGTTAACTCTAACCTGAAAGCCTCATAAGCTATCCTGATATTCAATGGTATGCCAGAAAGGTAGGGCACAAGACTAAAAAAATGACTTATTGGAAATTACACAGTCCCCCACCCACCATAAAATATTAGTGTCAAGGAACTGCTGTGCATTTGTACTATAAATAATTTTACTTGGGCTTTTTTTTTTTTCAGAAACACTTTTGTTCCACTTGAAGCTGAATAAACAACAATCTTACTGCACTATTTTATTTTGCATTTTATTCATGAATTTCAAATCTCTCTACAGAGTCTGGAAAGTAATACTTCCCGGAGGAGGAAATAGAAGATGGACAAGAGCCAGATATTCAACAACTTCTACTGATTTTGAAAATATCTGCTGAAATATCTAGCTCAAAATCACAAGGAGATTTGTTAGACTGCTGTAGAAAAGACTGAAGTCTCTGGCCTTTACTCAAGTCACTTTTTATGGACAAGAATTTACCCATCTAAATTTAAATGTCAAAAATCAGATGTCTACTGTCAGCTGGTGATCAAGGCTCCCTCTAATGTCAGGGAAAGAAAAAGGCACCTTAAAGCAGCTGTTTGGAGACAGGTGGGATGAACAGTGCTTTGAAGGTGTCCATATTTCTTCAGTGGCTACAGTCAAAGCCTAAAGCGACAAGTTTACATGAGATATGTAACCTCAGAGCTGGTAAAGTTAACTGAGATGAATCCCACACCTTGCTCCTTAAATGTTAATAAGAGGTGTCTTTTCTGTTCTGACTACTACATGGCCTAGAATAATTCAGGTTTTATATAAAATATGAATAATAAATACTTTAATCTGCATCAGCTACTACAAGATCCCGTCACAGTCACAGCCTCTTACACTGTATCACTTAACCTTGTGCAGATTACATCTGGGTATAGTGCCCTACTGATCACTTCAAACATTGTTTTTTTTAAATTTAATTACCTAGTAAGCAGACTTTTATTTATTATATCATGCTGCCAAATCAACCTACCAAAACTGGAAAAGGCAGAGTAAAGCATAGGCCTCTCAAGCTCTGCCCTATTCATTTGTACTATTAGAAATTTATGCCTACAGCTAATGATATCTGTAGTTTTTTCAGTGTAATAACAGAATGTCAACCTTGCAAATTTTGCATAAACTTACATTCCTCTCACTTTAATTTTCATCCTCTCTGCTACACATTATCTATAATACCTGCTATGCCCATTTATTTATTTATCCGTCCCTGAGATTGTTTTAATCTCACTGAAGAAGGCGTATCTCCTTACTTTGTTTGCACAACATGTAGTGCAATAAAACCCGAATCTGATTTCTACATACTATTATGATGCTAACAAGAAGAGTTTGTGGTGTAACAAACTAGCTTACAGATGCAGGAGAGCTTTCTCTCTCCTAAAACCTGCCATAAATTCCCTCAACAAAGTAAAACTTCACAAGTTCGTTTTTAACGTCTCCTTGCTGTTGCTAATTTTGTTGCCTTACGCACATTTCCCTCTGTAAAGGGAATTATCCCTTGGCATGAGAAAGATGCCCTTTCTGAAATGGATCTGTAAAACTATAGAAATCTGTCAGTTGTTTCTTCAGTGTCAGCAGATGATCACTGGGCAGTAGGAGTAAAAGCTGCTTGTATCTAGCACTTGTGTGGTATAAGGCAATCCAAAATCATGCAGCCCATCCAATCTTCACGGACCCTTCAGACAGGCCTCGCACTCTGTAAACAGCACAGCTATCCAGGTGTAGAAGATCTCCCTCATTTGCCTGATGTCTGAAAAAAATGTAAATTATTTCCACAAGCAATTGCTAAACTATACATTTCCCTTTATTTTCTGTTAAGTGATTTCTAAAGTCACAGCTAAGCTAAATATCTGCATTATTAGATCTTCTATGGCAAACACTGTCTGCTCATCTAACTTTTATGAGATTAAGTAATATTTAAACACTGTCATAGAGTGCTTCATATCTGAGCACATTCCATGGCAGATAATGATTAGTGGATGCAAATAAAGTTCAGTATCGGGACAGAAGTGGGACAACACAGATGAGCAGCATTACAGATGGCTGCCATTCACTCCATAGCAATTGTTACCAAAAAATGCGTACTTGGGGACACCCTGGCTGAACGGCAGGGAATTAAGATTAATGCATGAAAATCTACTCCAAATAGCAAATGTTATTTCCTTCAGTGGACTCCTTCAGCTCTTAAAACAACATTTGGAGAGTGCCTGTTGCCAGCGCATTGTAACAGAATTGATCAGTCCCTCTCTGCAGCATGTAAGGGTGAATGAAAGATGGCTGGTTCAGTCTGAAAGGAGTTTTACATTTTCGTCAAACTAAAAAGTTTTCAGACACCCTTTAAGTCTTACATCCTGCCCTTCTGTCTCTACCTGTGTTCAGAATCTCTTTTCCTATTGCCTTTTACTACTTTGATGATGAAAAAGAGTTAATTAGTAGTTACAGTGCAGAACTCCATCACCTACAATTCTGTCAACAGGTGAATTTGTGGAAGATGTGTATTCTGGATACATTTGGAGAAAGGAGAATTTAGGACAAAATTTTGTTGTTTACTATAAATGCATATGTCAGTTTTATTGATCTTGACCCTCCCTCTTTTCTTCAAGAGTTTTTTAGTCTCTTCATTAGCAGGAAACCAATGTATTTTTAATTTATTGTAACTAGTAACTTTAATTTACTTGCAACTAGTAATTTTCTGTTTGGTAGATAACAGTATCTTAATAGTCAAAGTGTGAGAGAAGAGATGGACTATACACATTTTTTTTTCAACTCAAAGCAAAGAAATTAGAATTTATTTATGCAGTGAAAAATGAAGTCTTCCTTCCATCATGCAGTTGATTTAGAATTATGGAAAGGCTGTGAGATATAGATAATCTTGGATATATCACTAATCTCAAAGGAGGCAGATTACTTCAGACATCAATTGTCAAGAAACGATGCTGCCCTAAGCAAGCATAAGAAAGAAAACTGTAGTGGAAGTTTATCTTCTGAGCAGTAAAAAAAATATATATTAAAACCAGCCTGTGTGCTTAAGCTTTCTTACCATTAAATGGATCTACTTATGCAAAAATCCTCATCTGTTCTACTGCTTTTTTTGTATTCCACCTGAACCATGAACTCTACAATGTTATCTTTCCATTTACTACTAAATGGACAAGGAAGAGGAGATTACATTTAATCAAACAAGGGAAGTGACTAAATTAGGGCTTTAGTAATCAATTCAAATTTACTTAACATACACCAGGTCTAACTAAATCTAGGTTAAACATGCCCAACTGATACAGAATTCCTTCTTGATAGATTTTCCTTTGTTGGTGAATACAGGAAAAACTTTTAAAGAGGTATTAATTTAAATAACTTCCAAAATTTTAGTATACGTTTCATTAAGATTTTAGTCCAGCAAAGCTCTTACAGACATGCTTGAGTTTAAACATACTAGTACTGTCATTTGAAATCAATGGCACTTGAATGTATGTCAGGTATTTCATGTGGATTTCATTAAAAGGGACAGATTTATGCTTCCTTGTCTAACAATCCTAAAAATATTATAAAATATGTTAGACAATTCTTCTTTTTTTGATTAGAATCTATGAACCCATCACAAATCAGGGTATTGGAGCCATTTGTCATTGTCATTGCTATGAAGCCCTGGGAAGTTACTCACGCTTTCTGTTTGGCTCCCTCTCTCCTGCTGCCGCGTGGGTAACGGAGGACTGAGCGAAGCACGTTTTCCCTCTAAACTACACCTGTTCATGGCCAAGCTGCCCCTCAAATCAGTCGGCTGTAGCGTGATCACCAAAAGCTTTATCTGCACATCCCACCACTACGCAGATCAACGTGCCAGCTATGATGGCTTGCAGTCTTTCACGCTCTGTGGCTGCCAAATTACATGAAAAAGAAAATGTACCAGGGTGTTGCTTCTGCTCAGGGCTAAAATGAGGTACTCAGCTCTTTGGCTGGGTACGTCTGGTGACAGCTGTCACCCTACATGGCCTGGCACACCCAGGCTACTCATTGCCCAAATATCTGAACCTGCGCTCAGTCTGTAGCTGGAAATGTCCTGTACGTTCCTATTCCTGCTCCCATGTCTCTTGGGCTCCTTGTCTACCTCCCTTGCCAGATGTAGCTCATACAGCCCACTGATTTCTAGCATAGCTGGGCACCCACGAGCCAGCCGATCCAGCGAGCTTCGTGTCTCTTTGGCCACTTCTGAATGCTCTGCAGGTTTTGGGCTGTTCACCACTGTTTTCCAAAAAGCAAGACTGGTGGACTTCTAGCTTGTCAGCATATATTTGAACTTGTTAATGTCAAAATGTATTTCACTGCATCTTCTTGCTATTTCACTTGATTTCTAGGTTTTGTAGAGGCAGTGATTGGTAAATACTGCAAGCTTAAAGAAGAAATAAATGAAATATTCAGAATATTTACTGCCATGTTATTCTGATCCCCAAATGCTTTAATTTTTAGAGAAGTGTGTATTAGACCCATACAATAGTATGAAAAGTTGTAAGAGGATGATATATTGATAACCAAGAGTAACCACTGACAACCTTTACTTCTTTGCAAAAATCAAAAGTCTTGTCAAAGACTGCCTACCTGGAATTGAATTTGGCAAGGCTTACTGGTATGCTTCATCTTCAGGATGAAGACCTCTACAACAAGTGGGACAGTCGGGAGCAAGGAAGACAGCCTCGGTGGAGGAGGATCCAGTTAGGGGATGTTTAAACAGACTGACGTAATCAAGTCCATAGGACCTGATAGGGAACATACCCACAAGTGCTGAGGCAGCTGCCTGATGTCAATGCGAGGCCATTCGATTGTCTTTGAAAGGCTGTGGCAACTGGGGAAGGTTCCTGAGGGCTGTGAGAAAGCCACTGCCACTCCTATTTCCAAGAAGAGCAAGAAGAAGGATCCAGTGAACTAAAACCTCACCTCAGTCCCTGGAAAGGGGATAGAGCAAATCCTCCTGGAAGCCATTTCCAAAGCATGTTAAGTACGAGAAAGTGATTGGAAACAGCATGGATTTATGACTGAAAAACATGCTTGACCAAACTCTTTGCCTTCCACAATGAAACAACTAGCTCAAGGAACAAGGGAGAGTAGTGGATGTTCTTTATTCTGACTTCAGCAAGGCTTTCAGCACTGTGTCCCATGATATCCTCACTGGAAAACTAGTAAATTTGGGCTGTGTAAGTGGACAGTGAGATGGACTGAAAACTAGCTGGACAGATTAGCTGAAATTCTTGTGATCAGTGGCACCAAATCTAACTGGAGGTCAGTCCCTAGTGGTATACTCCCAGGCTTGTTACTGGGGCCAAAACTGTTTAACACCTTCATTAATGAGCTGGATGATGGGACAGAGTGTACTCTCAGCAAGTTTGCAGCTGATACAAAACTGGGAAGAGTGACTGATACACCAGAGGGCTGGGCCACCATTCAGAGGCACCTCAACAGGCTGGAGAAATACGCGAACACGAGCTTCATGAAGTGCAACAAGTGGAAATATAAAATCCTGAATGTGGAAAGGAATAACCCATGTACCAGTACAGGCTGGGTGCTGACCAGCAATACGCCTTTTCAGCAAAGGCAGCCAACAGCCTCCTGGGCTGCACTGGGCAGTGCGTTGCCAGCAGGTCGAGGGAGGTGATCCTTCTCCTCTACTCAGCACTGGTGACACAGCTGGAGTGCTGGGTCCACAGTCCAGCAAGGGGCTGTGAAGATGATGAAGGGACTGGAGCAACTGCCATATGGGAGAGGCTGAGAGAGCTAGGATTATTCAGCCTACATGAGGGAAGGTTCAAGGGGACTTTGAAAACGTGTATAAACATCTGATGCAAGGGGGTAAAGAAGACGGAGCCAGACTGTTCTCAGGGAAAGATAGTGAAAGGACAGAAAGAAATGAGCACAAATCAAAATACAGGAAAGCATTTAAACATAAGAAAAAAAAATTCTCCATGAGGTTTTGTCAAACACTGTGACAGGTTGCCCAGAGAGGCTGTGGAGTCTCCATCCTCGAAGATATTCAAACCTGAACTGGACACAGCCCTGATGAATCTGCTCTAGCTGACCCTGCTCTCTCCAGAGGTCCTTGTCAGCCTCAGCGATTCTGTGGTTCTGTGATGTCCTTGTCTAACCACGAACTTAAGCTGCAAAAACATATAACTCTTACTGGAGAGATATCAGTGTTGCCTCACTGATTTTTCTCTAAAGCTGTTTTTCAATGTGCTGTGCTCCAAGTCCCTTTTCTGACACACGCAATAAACAAAAAAAACACAAAGTCTGCCTTGAGGTCCCTTGAATGCTTGTGAAAGAGTCCTCCACATCCTCAAGAGGTTTTGTGTGAGGTGTACAGAGGGCCTTCATGGCCCTCTGTGTACTCAGACATTCCTTCAAGCTTTCCCTGGAATGCCAAGGGATCTCAGAGGGAGGTCATGGTTTCATTAGTCCCCTGTCAGCTGCAGGCATTCCTCCTCCTTACCTCTTTGCCTTTGCTGTGATAGTGCGCAGGTGTGTGGTATGCACCAGCTCAGCGGGAAGCTGGACTAAGGCAATCCACTTCTACCTGCCCACCCCAACAGTGGATACCCAGAGTGAGGAGGAGTGCCTGGATAAGTAACTAAACGTTCAGACCAGTCAACAGAAACTTCTTTCTTCTGAACTACTGTGCATGTGGAGTAAGTCAGCTGTGCTTGGACTCACTGAACTCATGCAGATCACTGGTCCATGTGATACCACATGGGACAAGTGATGTGCCAGCCACCAGGAGCTGAGTTCTCAGTGCACGTGCCAGCCAGCTGCACACTGCATGCACTGGAGACATTTTGGAGTGGCTGCCAAACCTGGCTGCTGGGTGTCTGGAAATCTGCAGGAAATGATGTATACAAGCAAGGCACCGAAAATTTGGAGGAAAAGTTTTAAAGGTTCTCCTGTCCGCATACCTGGGCTTGCACTGTTGTATCCTCACCTACTGTTCTGCCCAGAAGGAAAAATGAGCTATTCTAAAACTTTCTGAGATTCCGATCACTACAGCACATTAAACAAACATGGCCTGTTGGAAGTGTCTGTCAACTTGGCCAAGTGCCACTAATGAGGAATAACCATTAGGCTAACAATACACTGAAATACGGTCTTTTTACATTTAGTGTGGTACCTGACAGATCCACCAAGGTGTAAGAGTATGTAAAGATCTCCAGCAGAATTCTTCTCTCTTACATTAATTTAATTTACAATAAAAGTTCCTTCTCCCCCTGCTGTCAGTTCCTGCCTATTTTGTCTCACCTATATTTAACTGAAGCCTGAAGGGCTCTGTGGGTGGCAGAAGAGGCCATCAGTCTCCCCAAGCAGCAGCACTAATGACAGTCGATTCCGCAAAAGGGAACAGTGGGCGATGCACCCTGAGTGCTGGGCTAGGAAACTGTTGTCACCTACTTGCCATCCGGATGCTGGGAAAGTGTTTCCTTTTTTTAAACATGCTTTGAATTAATTTATTCAAAATGCTGAAAGTGAAGTATGACATTATAAAATAAAATAATTTAAAAAATCTAACTCTAAGCTTCTTAATATTTTGATGACAACCAGGAAAGACCACTCAACCAAAAGTCTGCACTGTTGCTAGTAAGTTACATAGCTTAAATCCATTGATTATACATAACTTTCTTGTTTTAAGACGTAATCATATTTATGAATTAAAGACCAATGTGTAAATAACAGACCTGTTGCTACATGTATTTCATAGCCAGAAACTTTATAAATCCCTCCCTCTGCAACAGACAATGGTAATCCTAGATTATGCATCTCTATTATTCTTGCTACCCCACCATAATACTATTTTAATGAGAAAGGCTTTATTTGAGACATTGTGTGATCAGGCCACAGTCTGACTAAAATAGTTCCTTCAAATGGGTTTTGCAAGTGTCAGCTTTAATTAGCCAAAGAATTCATGGGGGTATGAGGTAACAAAACTTGGTTACTAAATATGTACGATGCACAACAGCTTTCTCATTTGTCTTAAAATAACGTCAATTTGCCTCACATCTGAGTTCATATTTCAATTAGCAAAATAACGGAATTTTGAATTTTTAATTAAATATAACTCTTCTGCACAACAAACCATATATTAGGAAAAAGTTCCACACTCCCCAAAAGTGGCTACAAAGATCTCCAAGGCTGGGTGACACTGTATCTGGAGTTGATTTTCAGAGTTTTCTCTGTATAGATCTGGTGACAGAAACTGAATTATGGAGACTTTCAAAAAATGTTTCCAGAGAGAAGAAAAAGCCATATCCCAACCCTCCCGGGAACTAGAAGTTCAGAAATGACTGAACATACGAGAAGAAAACCGTCATCAGAGAGCCTGGCACAACTCAGGTTGTGTGTCACAGCGCAAGACAAACCAGCTTTCAGAGAACAAGCGGGACACGGTGCACCAGCCTTCTGGTAGCTGTAGTCCTGACCGCAGGATGGCACTACTGGGTATATTTTAGTAAACGCAGCACACATGTGCTATGTAGCATTTTAACTCTCTACTGGCCCAACGACAAGTGAGCTAACACAAATCAAAGGCTGTGTGCATCCCCACCGCTGCCTCCAGAAAATGCCCTTGCCTATGTATTTAGTTGAATCAAGAGATGTGCTTGGAGATTTGGCAGTGTGGATGCCCTATACAGGTGATCACATGGCGAACTATGCCAAACCTGTGAGGTGGAAAGGGCAGAATGTCAACGTGTTGAATGTTCTCATTACAGTGATAAAATCTCCTCCAGAAGTATGTTTCTTCAAATGCCAAGTCTGACTAATACTACATCTTTCTCTCTTAAATAACTTCATTTTTTTTCTTCTGATACAACCGCTGCCAGCTCCCTCTATTCCCCCTGAAAAACTCCCATGCCACAAGAGGACTAGAGCTTGCTTTGGCACTGTTACCAGCAAAAAGCAAGTGTAAGTGAATGTAAATGTTAACAAATTGGGTTATTTATATTTTTCATTAATTTTGAAACAGTATATGTTACCAGCTCTAAGGATACAGGGTATTATCCCCAATCTCATATTAACTGCTGTTTTCTTTAAAAAATAGCTTGTGATGATAAGAGAATACACGATTTAACAGTTCTTTCTAACAATTGCTTCCCTCCTGGCTACAGAAAAAAAGTTGAGATTATACTGTCAACCTTTAAGGTTCAGTCATATCAAAAAGGTCAGTGAAAAAGAATGAGCACCTATTACACATTTAGAACTGCTTCAAAGACAAAAACTCTCCTTGGCCTATCTCCTGTTTGTCAGAGTTTGTTCCATGGTTATTTTGTGTTCTTTAATATTTTTTTTTAAACATTTAGGGATGGCAAGACTGTAAACAGCAACACAAGGTACAGAATACTGATGAAACATGAATTGTGTATTTCTTTCAATATAAAAGATGTGGTATTTTACATATATGCATATTCTTAAGCGGGTCCTTATACTATTAATTTAAATAATTTCTTCTGTAATGTGGACTGAATTTGGGCCATAATGTTTTCATCTATTAAAAATAATTAGAGAAATACTGAAGCTGAACTTAATGCTTGGGTAAACTGCCAGATACCAGAATTGCATTTTTCACCCCCTGAACAGAAGAAACATACTAAAGAGTGATGGCATATACTTCTCTCTTCTGAAGAGTGTGGGTCAATCCAGAGGGTTTCTGGGACAAAATCCCAATATCATCCTCAGTCGTTAAGAGCGAGAGCATTGCTATGAAGTATGGCATTCATGTGACACGCAGGACTTTGGTGAAAAAGCATCTTATGCCTGAAGTCATAAGGACAGTTCAGACTCTAATCTTATTTACTTTTTGCTGAGATTGGTAATGGAGGTGCTAATTACTGCCATAGGTTCAAGCTTTCATAGGTATTTAAACACCTATTACATTTGAAAACAACAGGATTTATTTGCCCCAAAATCTTTTGGGATTTGAGCTATAATCGGCTTTGAGATAGGGAGAGATGAATCCTGGTATCCGGGAGATCCTTTTTTTTGGTATCATACTCATTTGAGTAGACAATATCTCATTCAAAGAAACTGTAGAGAATATTTGAGTAAACTCTGGCTTTGTGTTCATGCAATTGTTTCATATTTGCCCTCCTGCCATTACTCATATTCAAAGCAATGTCTTCTGCAAGAGCCACTCAGTGCTCCAGTTCCCCAGCTGATTTGCTCAGTAACCACCACACTCATACCAGGAGGCAACTGCGGTGGCTCCCACTGCAGCAATTTGCAATATCACACACTAAAACTTCACATCTCTTAAGGAAACAGGTATGAAGAATAGGTCAAGAAAAGGAGAGAAGTTCCAGCTGATACAAACATAGCTCGACAATCAGCAACACTGAGAAAGGAAGTAAGACTGCAGAATGTGAAATGATAGATAAATGGGACTTGGGTGAAGTCCCACACATCTATCCTTCCTCCTCTGTGAGACAGAAGTCCTTTAATGATGTTGTCAGGGCCCCTAGATGGAGTAAGAGTCTCGAGGTACATGGCCACTTATCTGTCATACTTTATTTTACATGTGCAGTCTTTAAAAATATCCTACAAATCCAAGACAAAATAAGAGTTTCCAGGCAAAATACAGATGAATGAAATGTGGAAAATTAAACTTGGGGAAGATCAGCACCTTTACAAGAGATGCAGTATGATACTAGTGCCGGCTTCATTTATCAGAAATTGAGTTCAACCTCCTCAAACAATATATACCGAGACTGATTCATTCCTTCCTTTGTGCCATAGTAATGTCAGTGAGTTCAACAGCGTTACTTTCAATTTACTTTCCGTCAGGAAAGGAGACATCCATCTATCCATCCACATGGACTGAAGAAAAAGCTGAGCACACACAGAACTTCTGGAATTATCCCACACTTTGCTCAGTAAAGGGCCAAAGACATTGCAGCCAACAGCAATATCACAGGTGTAATTCAGTCTGGATTCAGCCTAGAAATGCCTTAATTCACCACAAGGAAAACTGCCTCTGTAAAGCCACTGTATATGACAAACATTAACGCCAGGAAGCTGAATGTTCATTGTGTAGAGTCCCAGAACTGTATTAATAAGAACGCACACCGAGGATATTATATTGTGCGGCCTCTTCACACTTAGAAAAGCAGGAAATTATTTTTATGGCCAACATCTTCTGTTCCCTAATCTGTCCTTGCACACCAGATATCTGCTGTATGAAATCTTCCACTAAGACTTACAGAAAATAATACTAGGTTCAGCTGGTGGGTAAAAATATGAGATAATGGTTAAGCTAAAGTTTCTCTTTGAATATTCCAGGTGTTATGAAGTTGATTTATATTGTTTGAGGTACACAAACTAACTTTTGATGTAACTCTGACAAAAAAATGAACATGGAAAAAACTCTCCTTTGGAATTACAGGAGAGAATTACAGTAAAAATTATGTCAGGTTGCACACTCTTGATTTTCCTTCTATGGACTATTTGCTGTCTTCAACCTGAAGAAGCCCATAATTGCTGAGAACATTCACTACAAACAGCCAGTGTCCCTGCTGGCTCCACAGTGGGTTTATCTGTAAAAGTTATTGGAGATGGAGGCTGAAAGGGAACAAGGAAGGGCTAGAGACAGATCAGACTGTCTGTGTGAGGCTGCAACGGAGATCACTGTTTAGGCAGGAAGATGGTGCAGACTGTGTGGTTAAGGTGGAGGAAAGCTGTGTAGCGCCTACTCATTCTCCAGAGCTGAGTGACAATGTGAAAACCAGGACAGAGCAAAAAAAAGTCAGCAAAAATCCTAACTCAGCTGATGCAGTGGAGAATGCAATGCTACAACACAGAGATAGGGCAAAATCATGGAGCTTATCTTCTCAGGAAAAAAATTTTCTGCAAGGACATAAGAAGCGTCCTTTACTCTCTACAGAAAACAGGAACTGAGCTCATGTATGACTCCTCAAGACTTATTGCTTTAAGTCCAGAATAGAGAGGCAGGGCTGGTTCAAGACAATGGACTGAAGCTCCCTAGGAACAAAGGACCATGATCTACTCCAAGGATGACTTCTTACTTTTTCCCCCTCTTTTCACATACATATGTTGTCATATGGCAAAAAAATAAGAGAATGACCAACATGCGACAGGCATTAAGTCACACTGCTTAACGCACTCTGGCAAGTTATGGAGGTGCTCACGTGACATAAGGACAGGCCCAGCAAAATACCCAAACAGGACAGGCCAGAACAGCCCAGGAAAAGGGAACAAAGCCTCAAGTGCAAGAGAAGGTTTGCCTGGAGAAAGGTGCTTGAAGCCAAGAGGATAACAGCAAAGGAGAGAACAGCCAAGAGAATGAGGGTTGCAGAGAAGTCAGAGATCAAGCCAATGCCACAGATAATGGCATGAAGCTGAAGAAGGGACAGAGAAATGATGGAGACTTAAAAACACAGTTACAGTTTACGGGGAAAAACAAGAGGGTGAAAGAAGAAAAAACTCTCATGTGAAGAAGCAGCATCCCTCAGGAGGGATCACTGTGATCCTATGATTGCCAAGGTATGTTTGTTTCTGTGAGATCGTATATCTGCATATATTTTGTGATTTTTAGACTGTCTAGAAGAGTACTAGAGCTAATAATGATTTTTTTCTTTTGTTTGCAGTGTTCATTAGGAGGACCAATGTTTTCACATGATAAGATGCAGAAACTTTCTGGTTTTGGGTAACTAACCCAAAGCCTGCCAGACAAAGGTGACTGACGCCTGTTACCCGTAGCAGATGTTCAGAGACATCAGTGAGGAACTGAACAGACTGTCCAACCTTACACCTGCATCAGGAAAGCCATCAGAAATAGCACAGTGAATGGCAGTTTTCACAGGGTTCAGGAAGTCAGTAAGAAGAGAATTTCAGCTATGATCCAATTACAAAAGCTGTCTGCCTCGAGGCAGGGCTGAGCAACCTGCGTAGCAGGGGGCAGTCTGTAGGTATACTTGGGACATGGCCTAGTCTGTGTCTGTCACCTTCTGACTCAAAGCAAGCCAATTCAGTCATTTTCCTCTGTAAAGGACAAAATAATATTAGCTGACAATCTTCTGCAACTCAGTTTTTAACAGGAGCTGCATGGAATCATGGGTATGTTTGAAAAATCAATCTCTAAGCAAATTAAAATGTGAGAGTTTAAGACACATATCCTTGTTTGGTTCACTCTTTTTGACATTAAAATGAATTCCAAATATCCACTGATAGTTCTTGTATTGACCGTGTATGAGGCAGACTTGCAGTGGTAGCCTTTAAGAGCAAATACTCAGGGACATCTGAGATATCACAACCCCTTTCTGTAGTAAAAGTACACTTTGTGTTAACAGTGAAGAAAAGGCTGAATAGTAGACCCTCAATGAATATGCCAAATATACAGGTTATATGTCAGCTCTCTAACAGCTATTATGATCTGTCAAGCATATTAATAAACTTTACAGTTAAAAGGAAAAGAAAAGGAAATCTGAACCCATTTTCAGGATATTGTGCTGTGAGTGAACACTTACAGACTAAAATCCTTATGAAGGATTTGTCTGCAGGGAATATGCTAAATCAAGCCCTTTTGAACTTTTGATTAAATAATTGATGCATAATGCAGAATGTATAATATATGCATCTTTTCCCCATAGTTGCCTGGAAACCCATATGGAACTGTACTAGCAGTTCCAGGAGCATTTAGTCTCTAAGTCGCTGGTAAAGACAAAGGAACAAAAAAGTTTTTAAAATCATTAACTCATCTTTCTTTCCATTATTCAAATACTGCAGGATACCAGAATTAGTAACTTACACAATGGTATCATGACTCTTGTAATATATAGAGTGCTTTTTCTTTATTTAAAGCTATATCTCTTGGAGCTCTGTGAATAATATCATTCACTGTATAACTGAACTATAAGACTGAGCTTCCGTAAAAATAGAAAACAAAAACCACAACTAATATTTCCAGCTTCTATCTTTATGTAATAATAATAAGCAGATAACAGAGTATCCAAGATGGTCAATAGAGAAGAATAAAAATAAGAACTCAAAATGGTGGGGTTTTTTTCCAGATTATAGGATTTTTTAAGCTAATCTCATAGAAGACTGATCACTGAGGGTTTAGAAGAATATGAGACCACCATGATCACAAATTCAAGAGGCAGATTGTTTCAAATTGCAGCCAAGCAGACCTTTTGCACTTCTCAAGTAGGCAGCATTGCTTGTCATTCAGTTTGATTGCTCTGTGGCCCAGCCTGAATCTATCTTGCACGTTATTGCTTCCAAGATGGAATGAAAAACTTGATAAAAACCAACAATGAGAACAGAGCACTAACCATGGAAACCTACAGTGATGAAGGATTAAGTTATTTAATCTAACCAATTCTGTAATCATGGTAATTTGGTGGCTCTGTTTCTGATGGTGATCCTGAGAAAAAAAGAATGAGGGGCAATGACAAAATTGCATGGGCTACACAATCCTTGAGAAGTAAAAGGCAGGATATTGAGAATGAATGCCTCCTGCCATAGCGGGGATCTTCATGGGATTCTTGCACACCAAGGATACCACCATCGAGCATTTCTGGTGCACTATGTTTCATTTTAAAGAAAGTAAATACTCGCTGAGTCAAAGAATGGCTTTACACTATGGTGGTAAGAGGTCTCATTTAGGTAAAGAAGAGCAGTTGTCAGTTCCTAAATCAATTAACACATAAACATGAAAGATTTGGTGGTTAAATATCAACAGATCAGACTGGAACATTTGTGATTATCCTCTAGCTTTGTGTTTAGGGAACTTTTTTGGATATGCAAGATCAGTGCATATTTTGTCATGCAGAAGAGAAAGTTGAACCCAAAAGTCCTGCTGACTTCCTCAGCCACTGGGTAACGCAGAGGTCACAGCATCATTTCCAGTGTGGAATCAAGACTTTCATATCCTTTCCTTTTACTAGAAGTACCAGATATTGTGACTTTCCATCTTGTGGTGGATGGCATGTTGAATAGGATGGGATAAAATGATATTTTAATTGTCAGCCCAGTATAGAAAAAATCCAACCCAAACTCTAGTAATTTTATTTAGGTTTAATCAAATAATTTTTAAAAAGTGCTTGCCATCCTGACAGGGACCAGTAGCTTACACAGGCTGGTATCATTTGATACCCAAATTGTCAGTGTCTAGGACAAAACCAGTTTCAGCAGCTTCCTGTAGCAAGAGGTATAAGAGTACAGATGGAAAAAAGCTTTAAGAAAAGCATCTAAAAATAGTGTGTTTACAGTAACTGTCATTCATTTTCAGTGGGAAATTATTATATTTCAGGAGGGTGAGAAATTATTCTAACTTAAAACAAATGTAAAAAGGCAGATCAGATCAGAGAGACACCCAAGTGCATGGATGGAAATTAAGCTGACATGCCTACATGCCTCAGCTGTGACTACTTAAGCTCAGAGGAGGTAGGAGGAAGAGTAGGGTGGAGGTGGAGGTGACTGTCTTGGACATTCACAAGGTCTCCATCACAATCATGGCAGCTGCGCTGTCTGTGTGGAAACAGCTGTACTACAACTCGGATATAACAAAACACTTCAAAAAAAAAAATCCCTCACGCAGAAGAATATTGAAGGGAGAAACAAAGACACGGAAATCCTAAGGTGTTAGGATTAAACTGCCAGAGAAACAAGCTCCCTTTTTGTCTGCATTAATTAAGCCTCATATAACTGTCACCAGCACGGCTTTAGATTCAAGCTTTCAACTGCCAGTGATTTATTCTGATCTAGGGAAATCAGCAAAATCTGCTTTTTGCAGCCAGAGTCATAAAATAATGTTACAACACATTCAGGAAAGTTCATCAAGGACAGCAGTAGTTTTCCAGCTGTACAGTTCTGTATTACTGAGTGATGTTTAATTGTACGATGGTTTTGATTATGATGTGTTGTTATGTTCTACTCCTGCTGCCACCATAGCCCAGAGGGAATTTGCACGTGAACATGATATTTCATCCTGTTTTTCTGTATAAACAATTGGGTTTTAATAAATTCACTGAAACCTAAATATTAAAATAAACCAACTGCCCAATGATCACTGGGCATGACTATAAATTGTGCTTTTTGGTGGTTCCTGAATACTGGTGAATGTTGAAAGATACGTGTGACTGCTGTCACTGGTCCTTCATGCCTTTCTTTAGAAAAGCCTATTATGCTTCTCTGTCTAAATGCTATGGATAAAGAGCTCTATATCAACCTTGTTAAGATGGCATTTTCCTGGCAGTAAGGGGAGCTGAGCAGGAATCTGTATGGTGAGAATGTATACTGTGTGCTCCAAAAACTGCTCCGATGCACTGGAGGTGAAGTGAAGGACAATACCTTAATGTCTGACTTTGTTAGAGCAACACTGGTTCATAGCGTTTTCAAGTTCTGCAACTGTTGCAACCTCATGATGCTCACCCGTCATTTTTCCATCTCCCTCCTTGATTCTTGCAGCATGCACTACTTAGGGCCAGCTTTAAAGCACATTTAGAAAATTTAGATGATGATGAAGTCACCTATTCGCATTTTGTACATTTTGTACAGACCGGAATAAACATGTAGCATGTCTGATCAGGTTTCTGCACCTGCTTTCTATCTGCTTTTGTTATCCCAGATAATGAAATTTAACCTCAAATGGTTAGGGTGCTGTTACTTCCAAGACTATATCCAACGCTATGGTCCAGCAGAGCAGCCACAGTCAGCTCACACACTCCTGCTTTACATTCTGAGATCTGAAGATGACGTAACCACCAGCAGTGTTTTCTCTGGGGTCTGCCCGTCCAAGACTCTTGGCATTCATTTAGAATTATTCATGCCCAGATCTCAAGATCTTCTCAAGACTGCTTCAGTATTTCTTTTATTTTTTTCTTTTTTTTTACAGAAGACGTATCTACATCTTGTGTTAGTATTTATAACTAAGAGAAAACTATTGCTATTGCAACAGGTCTATTGCTACCGGAGTTCTGCAAAGTAATAAGCAAGTAGACTGCAATCATCTTTTTCTGTACCCACCACATCCTCAAAAGTACCTGTATTACCTACAGTTTCTCTTTTAATTACTTCCAATTTTAGAAATTGTCAGCAGAAATAGAGAAGCATAAAATGAGTTTATATTCATGGTACACTAACAAAGCTTCCCAGCTTTTAGGATTTCTGCATGTAGAATTTTGTGGGTCTCTTGCTTTTGGGTTTTTTGTCACATTTAGGCATTTAGCAGATTCAGAGGTGTGCCAACAATAATTTTTAAATGTTACTGTTAGTTATTTGTAGAGTTAACATAGGCAAAGGGGAATGCTTAAGTTTGCAGGAATTTTTCTTTGAAAGACCACATTAGAGCTTTTTCAAATTTATCTACTTATCATTTTCTGAGTTCTTAAGAAGAATTTCTTGCTGTTCTGAAGCATGAGGCTGGACTGGATTAAATTCTATCCTGTTTGACAAATAGTTGAAATGACTGATACCGATTTGTCTGACTTTGCTGATTTTATTTAAACTGCCTGTTGGTTTAAAAGCTCAGAGAGATTTTTATAAAAGAAATACTTTTCACATGCATAGCAGTTTTCAAAAAATTTTATAGATTTATCAGAAAGATGTGTATTTGCAATTTTGAAGACTGTTGGCTAAATATTTTTAAAGTAGTCTTCCTCTTCTGAAAATGAAATAATTCCATGGAGCAATTAATTTGATCAACAGTGCTAGTACTCAAAGTGCAACAAACTTAGTGAATGGTATTCTGGTAAATGGTGGTAAACTGTCACCTCATCTATAATCTTTGGCCAGATAGTTTAACTAGTTTCAGGAAAAATGCTGCAAGAGAGAATGGCTCTTAGAATATGAAGGTACTTTTGCTCATTGCACCCTGCTTACTTCATCAGTAAAACCCAGCCTGCTGCTGAAGGTATCAGCAAAACACCCTTTTGTACTGAAAGAGTTCACAAAGGGAGGCCAGGAGATGGACCTGTGGCTGTGTCTGCATTAAAGACAGCAGAAACAAACAGTGTATTTATTGTTTGTGATAAGCGTAGCTGCCTCTTCAATGATATCCTGTGACTGTCTATGCTAATGGGCACCTTTGGGTAAAAAAGATGGTGTTAATAAAACCTCTGCTCTGCTTTCCTTGGAACAGCCACTTCTGGCACTCAAAGCAGCTCTCTGCTTCCATCCTCATACACCTTCAGCCTGTAGCCAAGAGCAGCTCCCTGCAATTTATTCAATTAGCTTTTTAAAGGAATCCCTTAAATACACTCTTTCCAAGCAATTTTTTCCTAGTAAGTCTGGGCCAGTGTGCCAGGGCAGGGCAGGAGAGCACAGCTGAAAGAAGACAAGGATGGCTTGAGTGACAGGAGGTGCTATGCACTAGGAGTGGAGCAGAACTGCCTTTGAGCTTTTTCTTTTTATATTCTCCTCTAAATGAAACAGCTCAGATGCAGCAGAAATATTTTTTTTTTTTTTTTTTTTACTCCTAAGCTTACTATTGGGTGGTGCATAAAGGCAATTTCTGTAGGGTAAAAAACCCAAAAGAGTAGCTGATATGAGCCAGAGGTCTGATATTAACTATTTAACCATTTCAGGGCAGTGCTCAGTTCAGTGGCTCTATGTTTAGAAACTGTCTTGGAGAGCCATTGCTTGAAATCACATCAGGTGAATGAATGACTTCTTTTCCCACTTACAAAAGAAAGCCATCTGGGAGAGCAGCAGTCTACCAGAAATAACCAGAAGAAAACTGTACTTGATGGTGAAAAGATGCATGCAACCCAGCCCATTCCAGAGCAACAGGCATTATTCCTTAAGTTGCACAGAACTTAATTCTTAGGATGACATTTTAAGTTCTTCCTTTTTTTATTTCAGAAGAGGTTGATACAGTATAAGTCTTGATATAAGACCAGCAAATCACTTCTCCTAGGTTATCAACATCAACCAGAAGGCAAGCACTGTCCATGAGTGACTTGGCACAAGCTGGCAAACTGAAGGGCATGTGTACTGGTTCTCAATGAAGAGAAGCAATAGTTTCAAAAAAGCAGATCACAGTTGATTTATTTATCACAGGAACAAAGTTAAGATTAACAACCAGTATTTTTAGCCAGCCAGCCACTCCCAATAATGACGCTATTGCACCCTTATTTTTTTTCATTTGCTTTGTATACAGTTATCAAAGCAATTAGTATTATGACTTTCCTATCACTGTCAACTTAATTGTTGAACATGATTTATGTTGAACACAAAAATTAAGTGAAAAATGCATCCTTTTAAACATAAAATTAAAAAAAATAAACAATTGAATGCAACATCATGGTGTCTTTCAACACATTTCCTTCTGAATGGCAGAAGCCAGCTGCTGGGCAAGTACTAAACCCCTCCTGGGTTTTGTGTCTGGTAGCCTGCTTATAACGCGATACTAATCTTTCAGTTCATACTTCAGCTAAACACATATTAAAAACATGAGAAATGTGCTACAGAAGTGATTGAGTGACCAGCTCCGTAGCTAATAATCCAATAAATACTCTCCAAAGTCTTTTCCACCACAATTTGGCCTCTCCAGTATGTTTGGAAGGTGTAAGCTAAACATTTCTGTAACGCAGGTAGATGTAACCCCAAAACTAGGAACTCTCTCCAGGGCAGCATACTTACCGCTGTGTGTAGCACAAGCATAGCCAGGCTGTCATTCTAGTTTAGATATGAAGACTGAAAAAACTTGTTTTCCCTGCATTAGACTTCTCCCTCCTGATACTGCTGACAAGAGTCACCCTGGTTAGGATTTTTTTTTTTTGACTTGGCGTGGAAAGGTCCAGTAAAATGCATAAACCAAAGGCTGCCATTCTAAGTTTTGGCATACTATTTTGGATGGAGAAGAAATTACTTTATATGTATTTCCCCTTTAAAGTTCACAGCACATGACTGTGATAACAGAAACTGTAGCTGTAAAGGAAGAAAGACTGAATCTCAGAAGAAACATTAAAAAAGTCATTAATCAAGTGGGAAACTTCTCAAGAATGAAGCCTAGACGAAGGCAGACAGACATGCAGAGATTACAAGCAGGTTCACCCTCTTAGAAGAGATGTCTCTGGCTGACCTTCTGGAAATAAGGGGGCTGACTGACATTGCACTTACTTTGCTGCACCCCAAATAGACGAGGACTGGAACTACAATTTCTTCTCATGGAGTTGCTATAAAAGCATTTGATTTGCAGGATCTTGCTGGAACCCACAAATATTATTTTACAAGAAAACTAGAGAATGCAGTTAACATATTATTAATTAAAGCTGTGCCCTGCATCACAACCCACCCTTCTATGCCTGAATTACTGGCATGTTTGAGACATATTCCTTATATAAACAGGTTAATATTTAAAATCTGCCCAGTCACTCTGATTAGTGTCCTTTGCAATGCCAGATCAAACAGTCCGGGTTTGTGACTCATGTGAAGGACAGACTGGGGAGTGCAATGGAAAACTAATAATAATGGTGTATGAAGGAAGCACTGACATACTTACAGTTGCATTTCTTCTGAACAAATCTAAGCTTGCATGCTGTTCGGTAGGTGGACAAACGAATGCGATCCAGATCTTGAGCCCCTAGTGGAAGAGAGTAACAGTGACATTTGTATGGAATATGACCTGTGCGTATCTTTGCTAGCAGGGAAGCCAGAGAACAAAGAGGACACATGAGCTGACTCTGTTTAATAATTTTCAAGGCTCTCCCCTTTGCAGTGAGAGCAGAGAGGGGTGAGGAAAAAGAATGAGAAAGGCAGGAGCTACAGTATTAAAAGACTTTTATAAAGAAAGGCAAGGAATAGTCAGCCCACTGTCTCTGTCATTTTTAAGAACAATCTGGTCAAGCTGCAGGCTAAAAGACACACTGGCCAGGCTCCAACAGCAGGGAAAAACTCCATCTAATTTTAATACTTAACAATAAAGCGCATAACAAATATCTTTGGCTGACATGTCAGGTCAGAACAAGGAGAACAAGGTATTGCCAGCAAACCAAATAAGAAAAAATATCATGCCATAACAAAAAGACTGATAGCAATCTGCAGAAGAGGGCAAAAATAATGCAAAGGGTGTGAGACTTTTCTCCATTTTGCAGAGGTATGTTCTCTGCAACAGAGACCTTAAAGGGTCAGCTCTCTGTTTCGCACATAGCTTGGCCCTGGCTGCTCCAACTTAAAGATCTGGCAACGTTTCCAAAGCATCTGTCCAGGAGATGGGTATAAACTGACTGGTAGCTACTTCACACACAAGTGCAGCAGAGCAGGACCAGGATGGGGGCAGAACCTGGCATAGTGTCTTTAGGCCTCCTGTCGCTTTGTACCACTCACAACACTTCCCCAAACCCCTCAGAAGTAGATGAGGAGATTGTGACTTAAATCTTTCTCCTTCATGGCTGGTATGTCTTACATAAAGAAGTGTTGCCTCATAGCTACAATATGGCCTATGAAATAAAAGACTGCTTATTAATTTTGCCACACATTTAATGGAAACACATTCAACTAAATTTTTGCATATTTGCTTTTTCACTGTGGTTGGCCCTGTAACAGGAGTAAAACATGTTCTATTCAGTTAAGCAAGGTACCAAGTTACAAAAAACAGAGTTTCTTAAGGAACTGTCTGCATGAAACACATCCAAACAAGGTATGATCAGGCTGTAAGAGAAGTGGAGTCGAATATGTCCCTATTCTGCCTTTATACATGCACGCTTTCTCTAAGACTCCTCTTGACATTATTAGATTGGCCACTCAGCTGCCCTGTTGTACATGTGGCCATGTTGGCATTGTTCATCCAAACTTTCTTAAACAATCTGCCATCCTTTGGACCCAAATTTTTCAAATGTGCCCTGACCTGCGAGATGAAAACGAGAATGTTACTCTCCCCTCTTCCCACACTCTGCTCTTTTCCTGACCGGATTCTCCCACACAATCTTCCCAGGGCTCCCAGCTACTCCCTTGTGCCTGTTGGCTGTCTTAACACCATTTGCTCCTGGGAGAAGCTACCTTTAACTACTTACCTTCAGGTCTGGAAAGCTTTTTTATTTTTTTCATCATATGCTTTATTGTTAAATTACACAGGTTTTTCTCTTCTCCATTAGTATCTCACTGACAGCTTTTGGAAAACTTCTTTACTGGTAAAGGGGAGGATAATGCTTGCCACACTAAGTCTTTCCTTTTTTAATAGGACCAATGAGTAAAATGAATTTATCTTTTTCCCTCTTAACTATAGTGAAAGCTACTGATAAAAGCTTCCAGTGCTCCTTCATAAAGCTTCAGCCTTTTAACAAGATGTAAAGATTCAAAGCAAAATGAGACTCTGGTTCATTGAGCTTCCTAGGTTGCAGTATTAATCCTAAATAAACAAGTTTGTAAGCAATGATGTTGCTTTTTTCCTTACTATTTACACACTAAAGTAGATGGTATTATTTTAATATTATTTTGGGAGTAGGTGTTTTTGCTGTTAAATCCCTGGAGCAGACAGTTAAATTTTACTATGATTCACATTTTGCCGCAGTCAGAGATCTATTTTTTAAATAACTTTTGTAGAAAGTTACACTTCACTTACATGGAGAGTCCTGAAAAACAAGTGGAAAGATGTGCAGGACTGAGCACAGCAAACTAGACTGTGAATTTGTAACTTGCCTACAGGACTGCCAGGGGCTGCTCCTTCCTTTGCCTGCTGGCAGTGTTTCACTGTTACCTTTGAATACACTCATCTCATGTAAAGCTCTTTGCAGTTTGCAAAAATAATGAAGTGATATGTTGCAAGCTTTGGCTTCTCATTTCTTGCTGGATAATATGTGCTGGCAGCACAACAGTGATGTCCGTTTTGAACTTCCTTCATCAGTCTGGATATACCTGGGCATATCAGGTAAGACTAAGGATAGCCTAGTGATTTGACATCCAATGGTTCATTTTGAGATGGAAGACACAATTTAAGTTTTAACAACAGGACTTTACAGAATATAATATGGATTATGATACTAATTCACAAAGGTTTGTAATCTGGAACTAGAAAGATGCCTCTTCTGAAGGAAACAAAAAAGGCAAACTAAACTTCTTTAAATACAGGGAATATCACATAGTGTCCCAAATCTAAAGTGAGAGTCAAATCCATCTATTCCTTCTTCAGAACAAATTTCCTACTTTATAAGGCAGGAAAAGTTCCTTTTTTTTTCCTGTCTTGTGTAGTCTGGAACATGACCCACTTTCTAAAAGTATTGTGGGGTTTTAATCACAGACATGCAGATATGACTGCAAGAACCTAAACCACTGGCCAAGTCCTCTGTATTATGAATTTTCTTCCTCTAACATCGGCAGGTTGTGGAGTTTAACTTTTTACCATAAGCTTAACGTTATTACCATAACGTTAAGAGGCTTTGCATGGCCAACAGTATGTAAGGTGTGTCAAGCACATGGGTTTTGTCAAACATGGATCATGTGGGCTTGCACACAGCTGAGGGCACCTCAATGCAATGCCAGGATGAGCTTCTGTTTCAGGGAAGCACACCCTTTATGGACACAGGAATCCAAGGGACTCTGAAAATGCAAAATTCAGTGTTTTATGAGTATGAACATTTCTTTGCCTAAAACATACTTAGTTTTTCACAAAGACTTAGTATTTCCCCCTCTTTTTACCTAGTTGGAACCCAGTTCTCTGTGTGCTTGTGTAATAAGGGAAGGAAGGGAGGCAGGCAAATAGAAAAGGGAAGCACACATGAGATAAACCAGACTCAAGTAAATACATCAAAATACTAAAACGTGGAACAAAAAGTAGTAAACAATAATGATTTGTGTACAGGATGAGAAAATAGTCTCTCCTCCACCTCTAACTGCTGATTGTAAACTTTCCCAACTCCTCCAAAACAACCCCAAAGCAAAACAGCCTTCAAAACTGTGGGGACAAACCATAAATCCTCACAGCGAAGTCTTAAGCAATTATCTTCCATTATAGGAATATTTCAAACTAAATGAAGTTAATGGAGGTTGTGCTATTGACTTTAGCTGATACAAGCTCAAATCCTCTCTATAATTCTAATTTAAAGTATAGTATGTTCTGATAATGGACAAATGCATCATCCAAATGCATAATCCTTTTTTTCTTGGTTTTTTTTTTTTTTTTTTTTTTTTGCTTCTGGCCAAAGAACAACCCTTCCCTCCACTGGTCCAAGATGTTGTACATGAGGGACAAGAGAAATATCCACCCAAGTTGCAACAGCAAGCCTTGTGTGATACTGAAATAATTACAGGGCACAATGGAGCTAGTGGACACAGTGGAATGGGCCAAACCCGATCTCAGCAGGCCATGTGAAAGAGATGTCCTTAATTTGGACAGCTCAGGAGCACAGATGTAGGGCATTCAGTCACCCCTCAGCCCACCCCCTGAGAACGACTGAGCATGTTTAATTCACCAGCACAGACCTGGCCTTTCAGTGTGCGCAGCTGGTCAAGTCCCAGTAATGCTCATCTTAGTGTCCCCCCAAAGATGGGGGAGGTGCTCTGTCACTTTTCAGTATGTTGCAAGGGACAAATAATAGGAAGCTTAGTAATTACAGACAGAACTTAGGTAAATCTAGTAACAGGGTGACAGTCTCAAACTTCACCTGTAATAGAATTTCCTTGAGAAATGGTGGATTGTTTGTAAGAGAAATAGACTACTGCTGAGGGAACTGCAGGAACATTGTTAGTATAGTACATCCCTGACACACTGTTCTGCAGGGAGCACAAAGCTTCACTAGAAACTGTAAAAAATGTGCTGAAGTGGGGTATGTAGTATATGAGTCCCTGTACTGTGTCTGGCTGTGATGGAGTTAACTTTCTTTATAGCAGCCTGCATGGTGCTGTGTTTTAGATTTGTGGCTAAAAAAGTGTTGATAACACACTGATGTTCAGCTATTGCTGAACAGTGCTTGCACTGCATCCAGGCCTTTTTGTTTCCTCCTTTGTCCCCTCCCAGAGTCAGCTGGGGGTGGGCAAGAGGTTGAGAGGAGACACAGCAAGGACAGATGATCCCACCTGGCCAAAAGGATACTCCATACCTTAAAATGTCATGCTCAGCAATAAAACTGGGGCAGGGAAAGAAGAGGGTGGGGACTTTTGTCTTCCAAGCTGGACATTGCTGGGAGACTGGCTGGGCATCGGTCTCTCTTGGGAGGTGGTGAGTGACCACCTTTCCATCATGTCTCTTTTTATGTTGTCTTTTTTTTTTTTCTCTCCTTCCAGCACTTAAATGCATCTCAAGCCATGAGTTTTCTTGCTTTTGCTCTCCCTATATTCTCTCCCGTCCCACTGGGGGCTGGTTGGGGATTAAGCAAGTGCCTGTGTGGGTGTTTAGCAGCTGGGTGGGGTCAACCCACTACAGCTAGCCCCACTAAAAGATGTAATCTTTTGGGGACCTTTATCCCTCTTCAATGCTACCTGTGTATTGCAGTATTTTTGTCTCAAGAAGAGACTGCTACTGATTAAAATAATACAATCACAAAATATGATGTAGAAAATCCCTCTTTCCTGCTATTTGGTTAAATCAGCCCATTTTCCTGTAGTTTTGGTCTCACGACATTAAACCATTTGTGAAATGGAGATATAAGTTACCTGAGGTGGAATGCTTGCATAGATTTTACTGACACTGCATTACAACTGGCTTGGTCTATCACAGAGAAACATTTCTTGGAAGTACTTACGCATTTCTGCAAACAGCTGCCTTCTTTCTGCCATGGTATTTCCTCTTTTCCCACAATCTTCAATCATTCTGGAAAACAAAATCATGTGAAAATATTGAGCATTATTCCCAGACTGAACATATGTACATAAGCATCTGTAACTGATCCTGGAGAACCTTTGTGGTTGACTGGTGCTCCACATGTACCCAATGCCTTTTGCCAGCCTCTCTGTGGCATAATTTGAGGAGAAGCTGGTCCCCAAATTGTCATCCATTCCCTAGACTCTGCTTTCAAGCATTTGTTTTCCCCTTCTCTCTCTCTCCCAAAGGCAATGTTCAGTTTTTCTGCTTGATGTAACTAACTGACTTACATAACACAAGCTCTGAAATTCATTTTAGGTTTTCTTAAATAAGGAATCTTCAGTTTAAATTATGTAAGAGAGAAGAAATCATAAAAGATTTGAATATTACTTTATAGTTCAGAAAATGCCTTTCTAGCTAATTCTGGGTGGAGAAGACAAAAAAATAACACAACAACTAAATCTCTACTCCACAACATAATACCCTCTATTTACTCAAGCAAATACACTCCAAATATTCATTCAAATTCAAGACAGTATGTCTCTGATTAAATGAGTTCCAGTAAAAGGCTTAGAAGCAAGAATATATTTTCCTTCAGTTTTCAGATATAAAAATCTTCAGAATATTTTGAAGAGTGCTATTGCTGGATAGAGCACAGAGAAAAGAGACAGCTTCCTTCACAGCCAGAATCCAAACCATAAAAGACTAAAGCCTTCAGAGTAAAGATAGACATCTTTAGCAGCACTCAAAGAATGAAACCAGTGTCAGCATCACCACTTCCTATGGGTAATTACTCTAGCAAACCAATATCGCTTCCTCCCTGACAAGTCTGGTTAGGGCTTCTGACCTGCATTTTAATCTACATCCTTATCTCAACTAGACTGTGTAAAATAACATTGGACCACCTGGGATATAAAGGAGATGCTCTGTAGAGGCCTGCGATCCAAAATATTCCACCGTATGCCATAGCAAACCCACATACGCATATAACAGGAAGGATAAAAAGTACTGGATGCCGAAGTCTACCATCACCAAAGGACTCAGGAGGGAAAACCAGTTTCCTTTTATTTCTTGGCAAAAGAAAGGCAAGCACATAAGAGGTGTTTTGTTGTGTGAGGTTTTTTTTCCTTCCAAAATGTGCTGTTCAAATGAAGTGGTGGTACATTATAACTGCCTTTTCCAAATAGCCTATTAAATTCTCAGAGTACTGATAAAGGCTCTGCTAAAGTGCTATCTATGGTGGACATTTTGTGATGTGAGCAGCAGTCCCACTAAGAAGTGGACGAAGGGTATGGCTGCAGCCTGTTTGCAGGGATATTCAAGTTCACCCTTATGCTCTAATTTGGCTGGGAGTGATACAGATGTGTACAGCATAGCATTAAGTCTGAACTAATATAACCTGCCTTTCTGCAGAGATTATAGCTTTCAGTATACTGCTTTACAGAAGCGGCCACACAGCCTCTGATCTGGAGGCAGCTGGCGTCTTGCTAGCTTAGAGGGGTCAGGGAAGGCTCACACCTCCCTGCAAAACGAGCTATACCTCAAGATGCACCAGACCCAACCTGCATCCTAATTAGACAGCAACTAGTAATATCTTTTGTACGTGGATCAGCTTTCAATCTCTGCCTGTAAAAGATGAAAAATGATGTAATCCCACTAACCCCAGGCTGAGTTCCCCACTCCTTTCTGCTTCTGATTGAACTTACAGTAGGAAACGAATTTGCCATAAATGACCAGATCTCGCAGGACAGGTGGGTTAATAAAGCCCTTGGAAAAGATAACATCTTTCAGCAGGCAGGACAGTTGAGTGAATACTTCAGAGCAAATATGATTTCAGATTAACTTTTATTGTTTGTAGAGTGAGTCACAGGCCATCATAATTTTCTCTGACTTCTCCTATATTCAGAATTACTCTACAAACAATGTGCAACTGATTTTTAGACTATACAGTGTTCATATTAATTGACTGAGATTGGGTTATTTTTATTTTGGCACAAGGATTACATCACCTTCATTCAGCTTGTTGATACAATTTACACTTGAATCTTACACATTTTTTCCCATTTATTAATTTACTGGTTTTGTTCCACCAATGTTCTCTAACATTCATAAAATAATCACTGGTCTCGTGTTGATTGCTGCAAACTTTATTGAAAACCAAAGGCATACAATTTTATTCTTCCTTCCGTCATACTCCCTCTTGGATAAAAACACTCCTTAGCTATCACTTTTAAATATCTACAGAGCATCCACTGGAACATGGCTCACCTGTGACCTTATTCACCATGCAGAAGAATTTTCCCAGTCAAAATTAAGTAAAAAAAGGTGTTTTTCAAATAACGCAAATTGTACAGCAACTTCTCCACTTTCTTCATCAGAGAGCCCATTCCTAAAGTGTCTTGTCAGTGGGGTAAAAATAATTAACTGGTTTTCCCTTTTGTGCAATTCATCCTCCCCTTACTTTTATTGGTGTTTATATCTCCTTATATAAAATGTTCCCTGGACCTAATCATCATTTTTCAGAATGTCCCATTATCTACTGAAACTGAATCACCCTTTTCACTGCTGGGGCTTATGGGGATTACTAGACCTAACAAATAACTTTAAATTTATACACAACTCAAACTTCCTTGGAGAGAGCAGAAATTTTGTATTTGTATTTTTAAGACTCTTACTGAACTAGATCTGTTGCAGATTTTAAAGTAGCCTTCATCCCAAATGACAATCCTAAAATCCTCTGCAACGGGATATATGCTATTAAGCTAATGAGAACATCAGCAGTGGCAGTATTTTCAGACAGATATCTTCCATCCCTCCTTTGCATCTTTCCCTGATAGAAGAAAACATGGTAGATGATGCTCATCCATATTGTTACTTTTGAGTCACCATTGATAGGAATTCACTCAACTGTGTCTTTGAAGCTTTTTGTATGCATTTTTAACTCCAGAATGTGCTACAGCCCAGGCTCAACTAATGTCATTGGTCATGGGTGTTGGGCATCTCCCTTTTCAGTCTTCTTCACCTTAATCCAGCTCACAGGTACACAGCTCAGCTCTTTAACTCAGATTATAGAGACTCACACTTTGAGCCTGCAATATGCTCAGCTCGGTCCCTGGGGCTGGCCGTGAGCATAATTGACTTACAGTCATGTTCCAATATTTCTCACTTGTCAAGTCACAGAAAAAAAGTACTATTTGTTCTATAGGGGAAAAGAGCAAATCACAAATTGAACTTTAATGCACTTTACAGAACAGAATAAATTATCAGAGACATAATTTTGAAAAATATTAATTAATGTACACTCTTCCCATAGTAGTGATTAGGTTATCTTTGTCTTCTATTGATTCCTTCCACCATCTTTTTCCCTTCACTTTTCTCCCCAGGAAATAGCTCCTCCACTGCAGGTAGGGAGAACACCTACTATGCATCTAATTAAAATTTTTGTCATGGGGTAATTAGTAAGGTCCCAATTAGCAAAGTATTAAGGCTTCAATATATTACAGACATTCCAGAGCAGTAATCATTCCAAGCATAAGGTTTCTAGCCTCTGAAAAAGATACCATGAAGGTTACATTTCTACCAGTGTTTCACGCTGAAAACTTATGACATTAGTAGCACTTGAAGGAAAAGAATAAATAAAGAAATAATTTAGTTTGATTTGAACATTTTTGATTACAATTCCACTTTCATGCTTATCGTGTATCAGAAACATAGTTGGTCTGTTTTTTAATGTACTTTATTTGTTTATAAAGTCTGAGAGGAAGTAACATATAATATACATAAGGTGAGAACTAAATGCCCCATTTTTCTTTCCTTTGCTATTGTGCTGATTTATAAGTACTGTAATAATCCCTCTCACACATAAGTGTTATTCTTGTTTTAGTATTTCTAGGGTAAATAGCGTATTTTACTAACCCCCGTTTTATGTCATCCTTCTTGTAATTAGTGTATTTCTATTTCCTGAGCTATCTGTATGCATGGTAAAAGCAATGCCCTCCACAATTAAATTAGGTCCAAAAAACCATCCAAAGAAGTAATTGCCTGTATACCTGGAGAAGGAGCTCCCCTCTGGAGAGTTCCATACACTTCCCAGAAGACTGTAAAAAATTCCTGACCTGACACACACACGCACACACAGTTTGATGGCTCTGAGAAAAGCAACCCCATTAACACTTCCACAAATCTCCATCCCATTCGTCCGTGACGGATGAAGTGCTCCAGGGAGGTGGGAAGCACGCCAGTGAGGAAAATCATCTGCTGAAATTGATTAATTGTGGCATGAAAAATTTATCGAGTTCCATGTGATGGCTGTGATGCAGCCATGCATTTGACAAAAGAGGCTCCAAGTCCTGACCGGTGACATTCCTGATGGTCTTTCAGGCTGGATAAAAGTTGGTTTTTCCATCACAGCAGGCACAGAAGAAAAAGAGGAACACTTGTCTCTCTACAAGTCTTGTCCAGTCATGCCTGTTGTGGCTCTGAAGCGCTTGGGAGTGTTCTGTGATGCAACTTCTAGCTGGAGGTTTTGCTCCAGAAGACTGGTATAACCAACAGTGAGTATCTCAAGATCAATTTTTGGAAAGAGTCCCATCATGTGGCAGAAAGTATCAACCAGGCTCAAGCATCCTTTATTCTGAGCAGTCTGTATTTCCCTAGTGAGGAGATCTTCAACTCCTGATATAAACAGCTATTTTTTTTCTTCCATGAAATGTCAAATGTTAGATATTCACTTTGGTATCACTGGGAATTGGAAGCATTAGGATGCGGAGAAATACGCTGGTTTCTCAGTGGCTATTTTTCTTGCTGTTGACAAATCAGATGCTATTTTCTATGAAGCTGGTGAATATTTAAGCCCAGCTTTGAGCAGACAACAGTAACATTTTTCAGCAGCACAGGCTTCTTGCCTGACATTGCTTGGGACAGTTTTATCAAAATGCTCTCCACACAAAACAAACTGCTACTCCTCTTCAGAATTTATCAGCACCAGAAATTTTGACTTATGAAAATGAAAGAGCCTGCTAGGGTCCAGCTTACAGTTACTTTATGAGGAACTTAAAAGCTGTAGTCAACAGCTAGGTTTGGAGTGCGGTTCATGCAGGATTCATGGCAATATGAGAGAGAAGATTTTCCATAGATTTTTCCTCTTCTCCCATTTTCTCCAAATTCAGCCCTGATGCCCTGACAGGTGGATGCTGCTCAGCTAACTAGAGCAGAGTTATGGCTGCTTATTTTGAAGTTAATTTGGATTGGAGAATAAAGGGTTAAAAGGGGCAGTGGGTGCTAGCTAAAACCGTATTTGCAAAGTCACCAACCTCAGCAATCCTTGAAGTTCATAATGAGAATTGAGAAAGGCCTTTTCAGACCCCTCTTCCCCTTAATGGATTTATTGGTGCCATGTGAATGTCTTGTTCCACATCTTTTAATGAAGCAGGTCCCTAATAGGTCTCTCTCAGCTTTACATTCCAGGACTAATTTTTGGCACTATAGTAAAATTGGTCAATACTCTTTCCTGAGGCTAGGTATAATTGCATTGCACTTACAATGCTTGTTTGTATTTTATCTAGATGAGCATTTTACAGTGAAGAAGGAAAATAAAAGCTGTTCAGCTGTAAGTTCATCTCCAACATCAGCCTCAGCAAGTCTGCCTTCTCTTATTTTTGCCATATTTTGCAATTTTAATATTACCCCCCCCCCCAAAAAAAAAATGTAATTCTCTCTTGATATATTCCTTTAGCAAAATGTATCTTTTGTTTTTAAGAAAGAATTTTCCAGCAGTTCCCCTTTCGGGAGCTTTGTATCCTTAGTAGGAAACTGTCAAAAATGCCTAATAAGGCACCCACTGCAACTCATTTTTGTAACACTCAGTCTTCAAGGAAGTCTGAATGCTATGCAAATCTTATCTGTGAGGTTTAAAAAACAAACTGGAAGAGGTTCATCACTAATTAAAAAAAGGCAGTTTGAAGACAGAAAACATAAGAGTCACAATAGACTTTTTCTAAGCATGTTCTTTTAAAGTCAGCCTTCCTGGCACTACAAGAAACTACTCTATTGGGTGAAAGATGGAAAGAAAACTAATATTCAGTGCTTCAAATATGTTTTCACCCTTTGAGAGTATAAAATTATCCAATAAAACCACTTTGGTCAGCTCCAAAAAACTTTTATCCAGTGCTTCATTGCCATCACTTCTGATAAACAGTTCTGATAAACAGTAGGGATTGATTTTAGCTAACTGGTACAGATTTAAATACAGCTCTTCAAAGTTCTATTCAAATGTTATTTTAGAATTATATTTAATCTAAGTTTTTTTAAATATTTAAAAAAAAATAACGCAGATACTGATTTCCTTTACACTCATGCACAATGTTTCAGAGCCTTAGTTCAGCTGAGGGGTAGTTAGAAACAACCTCCGCTAACAGTAATTTATTTTTTTATTATACTCAAAACACATTCCCGAAAAAGAAGAAAACTCCAAAACTCAGACACAAAAGCTAACAATACACAACGCCAAATCTGCTTGTCTGATGTGTTAATCTTTTAATGGAGTTTTGCCATGCCCCCACCATGGAGCTGGATTATCACCCAACATATTTCTTCCTTCAACATATGTTTTTTTAAAACTATTTTTCTAAAAACCAAGTTCAGTAAATATTGATCACCTTTAAACACTGAAATTTGCAATTCTACTACTTTCAGCTGGTTAAGCAAGGAATAATTCATAGGGAAAACCATAATGAAACTCAAGGGATAAAAAGTTATAAAGACTTTATCACAGAAAGCATGTAATTGATACTCTGATACTTTGATACTCTGGTCTTCTCTCAGGTCTTTTTATTTGCCACTGTAGAGACACAAAGCAGGTTGCAGGATTTCACATATAATTAAACTCCTACTTAGTCAAAGGGATCTTTCAGTTCTTCTTGTACTGCCATAATTAAACCCAAATTCATCTGAGTAAGCTGTCAGTGATAGAATTGTGTTGGGAAGCATTTCCTGGCTTCTGCCAATTTTAATAATACAAGTTGTCGGTTTTTGTAAATAGGGATTTGACGATTATTTGCTGTAGGACAGTAGGTACTTTCATCTCCTTAGAATTATAAAAACATCTAAATAAACCAAATGGTAGCTGTGGGAGAAGATACATTCCCAGGCAGTTGAAATTATTGAGCTCCTTTGTGTGTACTGTGAAAATCTTTCACTAAAATTAAGTATTGTTGGGTAGTCAAACAAATTAGTTAATAGAGAGGCTGCTGGCTTTTGTAACCTTACCTGATCAAAAGTTTTGGCATCCACACAATTAATCAAACAGCCATTGATTCAGAGAAGTTGAAAAAACCTCATCAGCTAAGAAGTGTTTTCCATTATTAAACTCACAACCAAGAAGAATTTAAACTTTTTCATCTTTATGCCTGAAATAGACCCTTTTGGCCTTTTTTCACCTTTTAATTCTCTGAAATATATAACAAATAGATTCATGAAAAAGTAGTCTGAATTATATCTAAACAACACAGCTAAAAAAAGAATCTTTAAAAACATTCCCACAGAAATCCAAGTCTCTCTGGATCTAACTGGGGGAAAGGTAGAAAATAAATTACAAATGAAAGAATGACGAGGCACTGATGAAATTGTTCACAAATATTCTTTCATAGTGGTAGCTATTAATTTGTCTTGAAGTTCAGTGAGAGCAGGCACTAGGACAGAATAATGGCACTAGGATGGGAATTAACGAATTTATGAGCATATTTGGGTGAAGTATACCTTCTGAGACAAAAGAAGCTTTGATTACTGAGACTGTGTGAATCTCATGCAGAGAGAAATCAGATTCTTAATGCACGTAAGAGCAGCCTAGAGGATGATCTAATTAATATCCGAAGAAGGCATTTTTAGCAATTAGCTGTTGTTAGGGAATAAGGAAATGGGAGATTTTCTCTTTTTTACCCGGCCATATCCCTTCTGTGAGTGGCCTGATGACTTGGGTAAAAGTGATACAACTTGATCATTTTGGTGGCTGCATTCAGCTGAAGACTCTTTTAAAGCAGACACCAACTTGTTCCATTTAATTCTGGTTTTGAGTACCAGATCACATGGAAGGACACACATCTAAGTCCCTAAGTTCGTGGTGGGAAAACAAGTTCCAATTGCATCGTTCAAATGATTTCACTTGACAGCCTTAGCTATAATAATTCAGTCCTCAAGATATTAAGATACTAACCATCCCAAAGTCAGAATGATTAAAATCAGTGTCTATATATTCTCATTCCATAACTGCATACCCATGAATAACCACACAATTAGTACAGCAATACAGTCATTATATCCAACAGAAACGGAACAGACAGGCTGGCAGTAGCATGTGATAACAGAAGAAACAGGAGAAAAAAATCCAAGCAATGAGATGTCTAAATTTGTAAAAATTTAAGTTACAAGAAATTACAGGCCAAGACAAACATTTCCGAGTCTTCTAGTGGTGAATGCATAGGAAAGGCAAACTCAGATGGGCTCCAGTTCAACAAAAGCTTTCTTTAATCTGCCCTTATTCTGCAAAGCCTTTACACACACACTGAACTCAAAGCATATGCTTGAATTCCATTGTGCTGACCAAGTACTTAGCTGAAGAGGAATGGACTGCTGAACCAGTCTCAGAGGTTTTTCTATTTAGTCCTTAATAAATGCCTAAAAAAAAGGACAGCCTACAAACAGTGTATATAAAAGGGAATGTACTTAGAAATGGCACTTCAAGGAGGAGTCAGACTATCTCCCAACACAAGATAAGCTTTAGTCACATGCAGAGATGTATCTAACAGAGAAGATACCTCCTCTGCATGTGTTGTGGAAGTTTACAGAGTACTGAGGTCACTTGGAAAGCAAAAGGAATTAAAGAATTAAAGAGAAGGATGTAAGATACACAAGAATCGTTCCTCCTTTCATCCTTTGCCTCTTCATTATTTGGATGTATGTTGAGGTACTATTCAGGACGCTCTTATAAAAGTGAACTGCGAAGAGAACTACATTTTATATCAGTTCATACATCTGGTTATTCCTAAAGTATCCCACCACAGAAGGTTAGCATAAGCTTTTCTGTTACAAAACTGTCTTTGATGCAAATGTATTCTGTCTTTGCCTCCCAGCAAATTTAGGCCTCCTGTTGCTGGACTACTCTCATACAATATTACCATACCCCTTCACATTAGACTAGTTAATTAATTTCAGTGATTAATAAGGTGCAGCTATTTATTAGGAGCAGGCATTTTTGCAAACCCATCAATTTAATAAATAGTAAGTAAGGCTTCTTATGTCTTCACTACAACATCAATATGTTAGACGTAAGGCTGTGAAGCGCTGTAATAACTTAAAACAATTCAAGAAAAAACGCACCCTTATTTCAACAGGTAAAGGACAACAGGAAATGAAAGCAAATGCAAACAAAAAAATGGACAGCTTGATATGCACTATCGGCTAGTTTATTTTCTCAAATAAAAATCCTAATATACCAAATTACTTTTAACCTTATTAAAATCTGACATTATTTTATCAGGCAATATCATTATTACAATAGCATACAGAAGAAAATGAAATACAATATAATTATGTAGCAAATAGTCTCATACACTAAGCCAGAACAGAAAGCTAATGCTTAAAATATTGAATGCAAAGATAATGGCTGGTGATGCTTGTAAATGGACACAGCAGAAACAGGCTGCTACATATGATTCCCTGATCCTGTTCTTTCCTCTCAGATATGCACATTACCTCTAACACTGTTTGGACCCTGCTAAACTAGAATTACTGTTGAATATGCAAAATATACTTGGAGAGGAACATTTTTAATAGAACAGTATTAATTATATTGTAAAAGAACATTTAGGTTATAAAAATCCCTCCAATGCAGCATAAACATTTCAGGTGGTAGAAATATGCTTGTAAGCAGACTTTCATCTGGAGAAATTTCAGTGTCCTGAATCTACCTTTCCCATGGTGAGGAGGGAATGTGAATAAAGCCAAGGGGAGCACAGGAAAGCCCAGAAGAAGCACAGCTAATCAAACTGGCAGCTACGCTTGCAAAGATTCCTGATGTGCTTTGAAATCCCCAAATGGTTGTTAAAAAGAGATTTTTGTTCATGTAAAATGAAGTAGATAGCTTCTTAGAAACACTTATCTAAGGGTAATCAAGTCAGAAGACATGCTCCTACTCAAGCATTGCTCTAGGATGCACAGAACACATCAACTTCCATGGAAAAATGACTTTTGTAAAATGAACGACAGGTTACAAGACACAGTCACATAGCACTATAAGTCTGTACGTGTCTGTCATGTTCCACAAAAGACTAAAATTTCCCAAACTATTTTTTCAATACCTCCTTCTTTTGCAAAGATCTCATTTTCCTCCTACTATTCTACATACAGTTAGTACAAAACAACCACTTACACTGAAATGCAAACATAAAGCCATAACAGAAGAAGAATGCTTTACATGCTGTATGTCTCCCATTGCCAGGAAGAATTATCAGTCTCAAGCTACCATTTTCACCTGTGCAGGGTGGTTTTTTACCCTGGGAGAACTGCTACGGACTTCAGTGAGGCTATTCAATGAATGAGTAAGGACTTTCCTGTCCTTATGTCACGGTTGCATTCAGTAGGAGTTTTTTCCCACACAACACAGCGGTTCTAGGAGAAGCACCTCAGAAACCATCCTATGGAGCAATCCAGTCACTGAACTCCCAGCTGTCGGGGTGCAGTTTCCAAGATCCACCACACTTACACAGAGACCGGTCACCAAAAATCAGCAGCGTCCATCAACGATGAGAAAGCCTTACAGCTGGCAGAAGAAGAGGAATGGATGGTCAGTGTGAAAAAAAAGACACACCCTACAGAAAAGCATTAAGGCCTTCAGTAGCTTGCAAGACATGATATGTTCTGGGAGAAAAGAGTACCAATGCAAACTGTTACCAGCTAATTTTTATGTGAAATGCTTTGGTTACGAGCAGATAAAACACTGCATGGATACTTCCAGTATCAGGTACTGACCACCTGTAAGCACGTACCACCGCAGCCCATCGGCTGCACCCCAGCTGGAGCTGCCATGGCATTCGTGGCTACCGCAGGGGCACTGCAAATTGGGCCACCGAAGTGAGAGAATTATACGAATCCTCTCAGAGAGCAGGCACCTCGCTAGGCTTGGATTCTGACATGAAAATGTGCTTGAATTGACTGTCACAGGTGAGAAGCACGTTTACCCGGGTGATTACGACCAGCGGGTAGCTACACTTCCAGCCTCAGAAGTGCTGTGTATGACCAGCCCTCCGCTGAGCCAGCAGCAGCAGCCCGCTCACTGGCGTGATGCTCCGGCCGCACGCCGGACAAGACCGCTTTCAAAGTGGTGACCAGTTTACTTCAGAGAGCAACAGAAACTGAAGCTGAGGAGGAGTCTCTGTTAGTTAGAAGTGCCACACCACTGCCTTGAGAAAACCATGTCCAATTTGAACCCTGCTGGTAAACGGAGCTGATCCTTAAATTGGTCCAGAGGCATCTAAATTGAAGTCATTTAAGTCGGTAATATTCAGATTAGAGTTAAGCTGCTTAATGATATTTGCAAACAAGAATAAGTGCATTCACACCTCAGGTGTCATTTCCTTAATTCTGAGACCATGCCTAATATTCTTCTGAGTATTCTGGCAAAAAAGCAGTGGTGTATTTTTGGTCTGCCTTATCAAATCCATCACATCAGACAGAGCAGGAAGCAAGAGACCTTCTCCCTTCGTTTGGCTCTGGTTCAACCACACTCAACTATTACATTCTGGTTTAGGCACCAAGTTGTCTGGAAACCATTGATAGAATGGAAGGAGCCAGGAGGAGAGATGGGGAAATAGGCAGAGGGTGGAGACCAGAGGGTCTGATTTCTGGGAAGAGAATAACATCAAATCTATACAGTTTTGTTAAATGCTGATGAGCTGGGAATAAAATAGCTATCTGCTGCTCATGTTGAGGAGTGAATTATTAGGTGTGATACGCAGCATTTAATAAGAAATAAAAGGAATGATACTTAAACACAGAAAATGTCCAATTCTGACAGAACTCTGAAGTGAGATATATGAGGCTGTGGACAGTCTCTCAAGAGATGTGGTGAACGCCCTACCTACAGTCTGTGGCTTTTAAAACTATCCCAATAAATCTTTGAAATACATATTGTAGACCCAACACTGTATTTTCAATGAGGTGAAATGGAGACTCCAGAACTGTTTCTGGACAAGACTCTCTATCGTATAAAATAGCATGTAGTAGAGTTCTATCAGCAGAGACTCATCTTTCATTCCCCAGTTGTATATATTTTTTTTCCTCTTATATATTTCACAATTTAGTTTCTTAAACATACAGTCTTCAAAGTAGACTAGCTCAGAAGCCACATCCTATTCCTCCATTGCTCTTGCTGCCTTCACTATTACCTTTTTGTCCCTTCTCTCCCAAACCATCCATTTGCCTCTACTAAATTCTGATTTCTCAGAGTTTCCCTGTGTTATACGAGAGTTGTGATGTCCTACAGCTGACTGCTCAGTGACAGCTAACCACTTTGTTTCTTGCCTTAGCCTCCAGTGTAATCAGAGAGCAAAGGAAGGGAGCAAACAGCACAGCTGGATTTTGGGCACTGGGCTCAGATCTCTCCCTTGTGTTGAACAGATGCCAAAGGCTGAAACATAAAAAAGATGGAAGAATTGCCAGACTCCCCTTTTACCTGTGAAAAAGACAATAACACAGCACCCTAAACATCAGTGAAGTGTATTAAAGACACAAGGTGACTAGGAGCAGTGCTAATGTTGTGAAGAAGCTGCCCCTCCCTTAGAAAAGCGAGCAGATAAAGCCTTTTGCCACAAGTGCCTCCTCAGTTGTTCTTCACCTTCTACTAGAAGTTCTGGTGGGTCATTTTTTTGGACTGGGCTAAATTAACTGGTACTTTTTACAAGGTTCTCAAGCTACATGCGGAACCACAACATAGCAGAACTTCTTGGAACAAATCCTTCCACTTCTCAAATTATAAACCCTCCTGTGGACAGAGGTACATTTGCCCAGTGCGCTGCAAGAAAGTGCCACCCACCCTCCCACCTTGGCCTTTGGTGAAGGCCTTTGCAATGTGCCAAGGGGAAAGGCAAACCTATGTGACAGAAGGAGAAACAACAGTCAGCCTTGCTCTGCTGTCATAAGGCACTGCTATGAGGTATTGGCTTCAAAGAGCTAGGGACCAAATTAGAGCCAGGTAGCCAAGTCACTCATTCAGCTTCATGAGAAGCAAGATTATAACACACCCAGGTCTAAGGGCAGATGTGGTCAGAAGTGGGGCTCTGCACCACTAAACCAGGTGTGTCCTGTGTAGCCGGATCAGGGGCAAGAGCAAGACACAGCTGCAGCGAAGTCAGCAAGAGGAGCAAAAACTTTTCCTTGGCAGAGGAAAACCAGGACTAGGCCCCTTTTCTAAGGGGCAGGGCTAAGAGGTGAGACGAATTAACATAGTGTAACACACTAAGCAGCCAAGAAAACTGGTGGGATTATCTGATATACCTTCTGGTGGGGTGAGTGGCCAACATTCAGCTCCTCCTGACCTGTGTCTGACCTGCAGGGGCCTGTTCTGCTGAACTGAACACAACCCATTGCAGGGCTGTGGGTCTAGGAAAGGCTATCTGAGCTGACCAGGGCTTTTCCTTGTCCCCTGACCAAGGCACTTCCAGGAAGACAGTGTCCTCCATGGTGCCATTGTAGGCCCAGCCGTGCGGGCTGTCACCGTGTGCTGCTGCTGATTTCCCACAGAAGAGCTTGCCTTTCCTCTTCACCTCTCCCGCTGTTGCAGGGGGTGGTGGCACCTCCCCACGCACATTGCCTTCTCTCCAGGAGACCAAACTTGGGAAGTGCTGGAGCTAATGTGGATGGTGCAGGAAGCCTGACAACACAACTGAAAATCCTTCTCAAGCATCATCTGAAGGACCTGAAATACCCCAGTCCAGCTCGGCTTTTCAGCTTGAAAATTTAAATTTCCAAACCCTGGAGAGACAAAGGATCATTCTGTCTTCTCAATCCATTGCTTATTGACTCAGGTTATCAGTTTCTCACCTCTATTTCAGCTCTTCTCATACCTGCATTTCACAACAGATGCCCAGAGGCAAAGGGTACTTAGGAATTAGAGGTGTGAATTAATTTCCAGAGGCACTGAAACAGATTTAACAAAATCTATTGGGTAAATATTTAGCTGCAGGCCTGGTTCTAAGCAAGCCTGTGGAAGTGTGGTTTTCCAACACAAATTAGTTGAAATGGGGACTTGAAAGAGCCAGAGAAGCTTTTTCTCCAGTTGCTTACAATTATATTTTACTTATTTATTTTATTTTATTTACAATTTTGCAACTCAATCCTATTTGTATTGCAGCCAGAGAGGACAAATACCTTTGCTTGGAACAGGCTTACATGCTGTAAATTGTTGAAATATTTGGCAAAGAAAGGCCTTTTGATAGTATTCCTTGCATACACCTCATTTTTCTGCAGTCGAGGAGAAGCACTGAAAGGATTTCCACTGGCAGTCACCTCCAATACCAGGAGATTTGTTTCTATCAAGAGCCAGTCATTCCTCACTGTATCAGCAACAGGCTCTTTAAGGTTGTACCATCTAATGCATAACATCGCAGAGATTTGGGTGAAGTAGAAAAATACTACAAAGTAGTACCTCTCAAGGTAAGCATTTCTACATCAGTGGTATGAGCTGGCTACATCAGCTGGGCTTCCCAGAGCCGAAGTCCTAGAGGGTTCATGAGAAGCCAGGGTGGAGCAGATCCTACTCCGAAGTAGCAGCAACCTTGGAAGTCTTCCAAATACACAGTTTCTGACAGAGTCAGTCTGCAAAGGTTTTAACATAGCAATCATGGAGCTATAAATAACCTGCAGCATTAATAAGGTCAAACTAATGAAGGCAAAAGAACCATAACAGGATCCCTTCAAACTTTATTTCCATCTAAGATCTCGCATTAGGAAGAAAACCAATACATATTTTTGAAAATCATGTTAGCTATATAAGGAAAATACTCCAGCTTGAGACACAAATAGCTAAATTTTCTTCTGAATGATCTGCTGAAATTGCATTGACTGACTGAAATGGTGTCACTATCTTGAGGGGGAGACTAGAAATCATTAAAAAGCTTTAAAATTTTTTAAGATGGTAAATTTATGAAACTGTAAAACTACATACACATAAAAATGATTAATACACTTTAAAAAGACCAAGTTGGAGAATCAACATTTTAAAGCCCCTGGAAGTTGCTGCATCTGCCAGCAACAGTTCATGGCATCAGCCAAATTCTTGAACATTGCTGAAAACTCAGATTCTAGAACAGTTTTATGTGAGCTTCTCTGAAGAGGAAGAATACTGAGCACCAAATCCAATGCTTTGTATATGAATTATTTCAGTTCACCTCTAAAATTTCAACAGAAAAGCTAGGTACAAACATTTTCAAAAAAGCACACCTTATCAGACTTGAATAAAATATTTGCTAGGATCAAAAAGACAGATCACACAACCTTTGTCTTGACTGCTCAGTTTTTGATATGGCAAAGCATCAGGAAAAAACCAAATACAGTACTCTCTCAAAAGTCCAGAGAAAAGATGTTCCCATTCTTCTCATGCACACCAAACAAGCAGAAATCACATCTGCACACATTTGATTACATCAGGATAAAAGCTAGTTTGTTTTATATTTGTTTCCCCAGTGCTGCAAACACTGACGTAAAACAGGCAACGCCTGAATGTATATGGGATAGAAAACCTTTTAAGATTAAAACTTTTAAGCTTGCTGTGGGCGACAGCTACTCAAAATAATATTTTCTGCTATATCCATATCCATGAAAAAGATTTAGATGCAGATTTCCTGTCCTCTCAGGCAAGGTATAGCATCTGGACCATCTCTGTCCTGGTACAAAGGTGTTATACTTGTTCCTGAAGTCATGGATCTATCAGCAACGAATGCAAACTTCAGTATATGCATCAATTTATGCTGGTATTTATGGGGAAAAAATACAGATTTGAAAAGAATGGGACTTTAGCTTACACTTCTCATCCTTTTTAGAGGATGACTTTAAAAAAGAAAAATGTCGTTTATTTGGATTTTTTCAGTAAACAATTCTCTTGTATTCCAGGCAGGTAATTGTGTCGGAAAGTAAATGTTTGCCCTTTAAAATAAAGGATTTAGTTTTTTTCAGGGGCTGGGCCAAAGTTTTTGCCTGAGTGATGAAGAGCAGATGCTTAGGGAGATTTGCGTTTGAGGGCTCCTGGCCAGTTACCATGAGTACTGGAGCAAAATATTGTGGCAAATTTCTCTTGGCTGGAACAAATGCTGCAAATTTTATTTTGAAAACATGGCACCTTGGTACAACCCTGGCTTCTTCCTTAAGGACGTCCACTGTAAAATGTAATAATACTTGCTTCATTGCTTGCAGGCCCCCAGGCAATCTCCCTCAGGATCAACACCTGGAACAAGGCAGACCTGACACTGGTCCCCTCAGATTTTTGCCACACAAAAAAAGGGCAAAACTAACATCTGTCCATGGAAATAAACACTTTTAAAAGTCAGAAGCCATTTACTCTGAGTATTGCTATGGCTTAGCTTGCTGCAGACTGACTCCCTTGAGGTGATATCTAGTACATTGTTTTAAGTTGCTATAACAATATACTTTCACAAATGCAGCCTGCACACTGCCTTATGAAAAATGTCTTGTCTTGAACTCGAGAGCCTCATAGTCATATGTCTAAAACTTCACCTTTTAACACTGGGACTTGAAGCCTGTTGAAATCTACCTGGAGTTTTTTGCTGCAGTCCTGTCAAGTGAAATACCCTTTCTTTTGGGAACTAAAGGCACTGGCTGACATATGCAGCCATGCTTGGTCTGCACCGATTAATGCTTCTCAGCTGCTGCCATGCCATCTTTCCTAAAGGTTGTGAACTTTTAAGTGGCTCTTTTCCCGCACAGTACATTTAGAGCAGAAAAGGGAGTAGAAAGGGTGTATATGTCTGCATGTGAAAAAAGTAAAAGCTCTTAATCTTCTACACAAATTACAGAGTTTAATCACAATTCCACTTAAACCAATGGAAAGGCTTTCACCGACTTCAATGACAATGAAGTCAATTTTGCCAGGATTTTACCTGTGTTTAATTTTAGCCATAATGGCTTGTGTTTTCAAAAATAACCTGTGATTTAGGATACCTCTGTTTCTGGTTATATTGTAAGATGTCCATTAGCTATCTGCCTTTCACAAAGGAAGAGTTCTTATTCTCTCCCCAAAAATCAAGCTAAGCAAGGGAAATAAACATTATCTTTTCAAAACAGAGTCTAGTCTGTATGTTCGTCTGTTTTGTAGTGTTGTGGTGTTAAAATTAGAATGCTGCAAGGTTAAATTGTAATGTGAACAGGTTCACAATCAAGGGAAACCGAGGAAAATTTTCTAAACTAATACTAATTGCACTGGTGGACTGCTGATTAAACTTCTTATTTCCTAGGCTTTAGAGAGACAAACGGGAACAGAATGGCCTGGCTAAATTCCGAATTGGCTTTCTGGAAGGATTTATTTGAACTTCACCCAAAACTTAAAGGCCTGGGATGTTCTTCTATTCAAAACCTATTTCTGAACTGCAAGATCTATTTCTGCAACTACCTGATACATTCTCTGCCTCACAAAAAAGGACTCCTACAATTCCAGTAGTTTTAAATCACTTCTCTCTCTCCATGCAGCTCAGTTAAATGTGCTGAAATGTGTCACTTGTTTAACTGAGAGGGAGCAGAAAGGAGGCTGGGAAAAACACCCCGCAAAGAACATACTTCACTATTGGCCATACACAGTCCGGGTGTGTTGAGTTACAACTTCTCCTGCAAGGAAGATCCCCCTCCTCAAGCTTTTGACTTAGAATTCTTATTTCTATTGTAAAACACTGTGGTTTAGTATATATTTATCATAAACCCAGGTGCTTAAAGAAAATGGAGGTGAATAATCTTTTTTCTCCCCTGACAGCTGGAAGGCTGTTAAAATTCCCCAAGCCTGCAACCACTCATACCCAGCGCAAGTCTACGCTGGTGATGCTCCGGTTCACGGGACTCTGCCTCACTGCTTTGCCCAGCCCAGCGTGCTTGCTGGTTCAAAGGCACAAGGTTTCCCGTTGCAGCCAGATCTGTTTGCTTTAAAACCATTAGAAGATCCCTTGTGACAGAATAATTACACTTAGGCTCTCAAAAATCAAAACCTGACCCCAAATGAATAATTATTTCATTCTGCTTTTAGTCTTTTAGGTTATTTATGTGATTTACAGATTTTTACATTGCCAACTGGGAGAAAAAAACCCTGATGGCTAGCTTAAAACATCCTCCTTCTTCAGCTTCTAGTCATGGCTCAGGATTACTCCATTTTCCTGCATTTAATATATCACTGTAACAAAATCACTGTGAAAAGGACAGTCAGCAGTGAGGTACAGCAACAACATGAAAAAGAACACACAGCAGAAGCTGGTTTCATACCCTTACACATGGTGCAGCTGTAAGAGGTTTCTTCTTTCACAAGCAGGTAGTCCCCCGTCTCTGTGCTCATGGGGGGGGGGGGGGGG
>JANZLQ010000029.1:7651358-7669660 GCA_026212715.1 Elanus axillaris | reverse complement strand
TGGGAGGGGACACAGCCAGGGCAGTGACCCAAAGTGGCCAACGAGGTATTCCGTACCATGGGACGTCACATTCAGGAAATAACTGGGTGGGGGGGAGTTGGGATCGCCGCTCAGGTACTAACTGGGTGTCGATCAGTGGGTGGTGAGCAATTACTCTGTGCACCATTTGTATATACCAGTCCTTTTACTATTACTGTTGTCATATTATTAGTGTTGTTATCATTGTAATTACTTTCTTTTTTTCTGTTCTATTAAACTGTTTTTATCTCAACCCACGAGTTTTACTTCTTTTCCTGATTTTCTCCCCCATCCCGCTGGGGGGGAAGGGGTGAGCGGCTGCGTGGTGTTTAGCTGCTCACTGGCATTAAACCACGACACCTTATTACAGCTGGAGGAGCTTCGTTGAAATCTGAGTTCTTATCACGCAGTCCCTCCAGCATTACATAAAACACGCTTGCTCTTTCTTTTTGGCAAAACTGCCTACCCCTCAGATTTGTTTTAGTTCTACTGTAACTCCAGCTGTTGCTTCTTGCCACTAGAAGTGGTGAGTGAGGCGAAGCCTGACCTTCACACCAGTCCACAGGAATGCTTCCAATTTGCCTAAAGTGGTAATGAGAGCTTTTAAACATTGGATCACCAGGGATATAAATGTATCTGGAGAAACAGAAAGGTCACCTGAAATCTTTTACTTAGAGCAGTGGAAAAAGACTGCACATTTGCACACCCTTGTTATGCCCTATGTAAACACAATAGGCCAGGCCACTTTGTCCTTATATTTTTTATCTGTCTACCATGAAATGAATGGAGCCTTTCCCATGGCCTGGCTTCGCACACACATCCATACTGTGTGTCTTGTGCTTTCTGACAGAACCAGGGAGTGGGTGAGTCTTTAGCCTCACCAAAGGTCTTAAACAGGCATGAAAAGCACTTGGATTTCTGCCTCTGATTCTTGTTAGATGTGTAAGCAGAACCACCTATGGAGCGGAAGTTTGAGGCTCTTAACCGCCTCTTATATTGTCAGGAGAGAAAAGCAACTATTTGGTGAAATAAACAGGAGCCCAGTGGTAAGGAAGAAATATGTTCTAAGTTGCAGATAATAAAAAGTATTCGAAATGTTGGAAATGCCTCATGGGAAGCAGGAAAAGTACTGAACCACCTAACTTCAATTTCAGGCATGCTCTCCACCCTCTCCACTATTGTTTTGGTCCCAGTTTTTCCCTTTCTAAAGTACTGTTGTCTTCCTCCACCTACTGGATGCTACCTGAAAGCCTATCCCATTTAACCTAGTGATGTGTAAAAGCAAAGAAAAGGTGCATAGAGAACATGGGAGAGTAAACAGTTTTTTAAGTTTGATATGGTTCTGAATAAACATAAATTCAATGCTGACATTAATTATTTCTATTTACCTGTATGTGGATGAACGGCTAACAGGGTAAAAACAATAATAACCTGTGACACTGTTTCCACTTCCATGTCTTTACAGGTGCACTGAAGTTTGGTTAACTACTTTTAAGAAAACTGCCAGCTTTAAGGAGGCAGCATAAAATCTGAAGGAGGAAATGACATGAAAATTCATTTCCAAGAAGACTCAGGCACCCTGATGCAGCTGATCAGGAGGGAGGGAGGAAGAAATGTTAATAAACGCTAAAGACAGCAGATCATTAAAAAGTACTGATAATAAAAATCACTAAGTAGGTAAAGCCCTGGATTCCGACTGACAAGAGAGATGTTCTGAACCACTGTGCAGAGAGTAACAAAACCAAAACTTGCTCAACACTTTGAAGTAAAGCTAAAACAACAGCAAAATCTACATACACTTTTGCATTGATTTGAGGGCAATCACTTCCTAATCTGGTCTCTCTGCAGTAAAAGAGTCTCTCTAACAGTCTAAACCACTGTCACTGTATTCACATTGTCACATTAGCAAAGTAACTTTAAAGAAAAACACTTGGAAAAAATTAAGAGAAAACTCTCTGGGAAGTTGTACTGCCACACTGAGAAGGGTAAGATCTCAGGTTAATTGATGCAGTTGTACCTTACCTGGTTCTGCAGTTTAACACCACCACGTGCCCCTACTCCTTTCTGCTGAGCACAACCTGTGCTGGGAACTGGAGCATTTGACCTTCCCCAGCTCTCCCGCAGAAACTCCAGAGTAACCTTTACCTTCAGCAAGGAGCTGTGCTCATTCTCCCCCTCGTGCTCCGAGCAGAGCAATCTAATACACCTCATCATGTGGTGTGTTGCCATAGCAGCAATGAATCCAGCTGCTGCAACACAAAAGACTGACAAAAAGTTGGGTTTTTTTTCCCTGTCCACCCACCCGATAAAAGTCAAATTGTTTACTTGTGCAGGAAATCTAATGTAGATAGGCTAACCCACCTGTGAGAGCTAAGTTGTGGCAAAGTCTAAGAAGGAAGACACAATTAAACTATACGTTTTGCTCTGGGGGACTTGGGTTTATTTTTAAGAAAACAAATGAGTCAATAGTATGAAATCATCACTGATCCCTTAAACAGCTGATCATTATTTTTCTGCTCCAGCCATTCACTGGTTTCAAAATTTAGGTCCCTATCTCCATAGGCATTGTAATCACATAATCATGCTTGGCAGACAGAAATGCAATGGTACAGCTGCAGAGCCAGTAGAGGTGACAAACACCAGATTTACACCTTCAGAAACAAAACAGCTATGCACTTCCACTCTCTTGGCCTGGAAAAAAACTTTTACAAAATTGTTTCCTTGTGGAACAGAATTGTATTTATCTGGAAGATGCTAAATAATCATTATTAACACTGCCCTACTGCATTAAACATGAGGACTAACCATAGCAGAGCCTTTCAAGTTAAACATTGATGTTTTTACAGCTTCAAATGAGTTTTTCGCACTGCTGGGACATCTTAGTAATAATACCATTCAAAGTCTGCACTGGAAAGTGTACTAGAATACATGAATTATCACCTCTAAGGTCCCAGTCTTGCAACTGCATCTTTGAGAACAAATTCTTCTTGTGAAGCAGGGCCATAGTCTTCCTCCAGCAGTTTCAGCAGACATAAAAGGACTGAACGTGCAACAGAGCCAGGCCTTTCACCTGTAGGAAGCTTCTTCAGGAGCAGGGACTGAACTAGCAGCAACCTGACATGTGCCATATAAACTGTGGCAGGCTTTTCTGAAGTGGTCCTAATGGGGTTTTCCCAGTAACCACCCTTCCCCCAAACCTGCTACACATTTTGAGTACGACCAACTGCTTCTAGTTTCCAAGATAAAAAGTCTGTTCAGGGTGTGAAAGATACTGTCACTCTAGGAGCATCTTAAAGTGCAGTCCTGCAACTATATCATCAAAAGGTCAACTTTTCTGTTAAGTTCTCCATTTGTCTGAGTGTGACGGAAGATGCAGAAAAACCAGCTACTATTATCATGGGTCTCAACCCACCCTGTTAGAGTCCAAAATAAAAAGAAAAAGGAAATTGTAACTACTAATTCATTCTCTCTTACTGCTTTATGAGTAGAGTCAAACTCTGTCCAAGTTAATTCATAATATTTTTACCATATTTTCATACAGGACCTGCCAAAGCTGTTTGTGGAATCTGTACCTTGCTGTAACTGCCAGCAAAGGCTGGCTTTGGAGTTCACAGATCTCCAGTTTTGTAGATGTTCAGAGCTGCAGATGTTCTAAGAGACCTCTGAAGATGGAAAACCACAATACAGGATCCTGGAAGAGTCACCTTACTTTGCCTTAAAGTAGGTATTTACTTATTTATTTGTTTGTTTGTTTATTTATTTATTTGTATTCACTTTTAAAATTCTGTCTGGCATTCTGGATATGGGGACAAAACACGGTGCAAGAGGATTCTATAGAACAATTTCTACAATTACTCAATGCGTATCCTCTTAATTGTTACCACACAATGAATTTTCTTCTCCAAATACTATCAGGAGAACAGATAGGCCATAAAGCACATCCTGAAGTTGTAAAATGTGATTGAGTTTCAGTTGTTACACAGTCATTTGCAAACTCCATGATAAGTACTTTACACGCAAACAATTGCAAAACACCCCAAAAGCTGAACAGCAAGCAAACCTTCCATGCACGTCTATTAATGTTACTGTCTGTCTTGTATACTTTTAGTGACTTCACTCTAATTGCATATAGAGTAAACAAGAAAAAAAGAAAACCTATTGAGGGAGCCTAATGGACTATTAAAGGATGTCTCTATTTTAAAAGAAATGAACACAGGCTTTTGAAGAGCAATATCCCTCTGAACGAACAAATGATCCAGGTCATGCAGCTGAAGCTGCAGACTGGAGCCCCAGCAGAAGCCTCCCTGCTCCCTGACTCCTGCTTTCCCATCCAATGGGACTTGCAGAAGTACAGCACCTGCTCACTGTTTATAGAAGGGCTGACAACACAAAGATTAACAGAGCCATAATTTCAATAATTCATGTCTGCTCTGGTGTCCCAAGGCTAAAAGCAGCCTCCTGTGTCACATATGATTTCACACTTTCAGTGACTTTATCTCTTCTGCTGTGTTGCCCCCCAAACCCAATTCTCCTTCACTCCTATGGGTTTGTAGTGAACTTCAGGGGACTTGCAGGAAAAGCAAGCCAGTTTTAGAAACTGTGCTCATCAGTAATGGAGGATAGCCCTGAACTCTTCAGGTTTTTTTAACGCAGGTAGGCACCTGGAACTTTCTCCTAAGGAAGGTGTGAACCAGCTTGCAGGTGGCACTTGCTTTTGTATGGAAAGGGTCAGGCATGGCTTGAAGCATCGTCACGTGCTCACTGGTCTGGAACAGAGTCAGTTAATACACTACCTGGGAAATGCAACAGGACATCAAGCCAATGTCAAATATACTCAAAGGAAGGTTACTCTGCCTTTCTTTAAACAACTGTTGGCCAGGGGCTGCCTTACCCAGACGGCATCAAGCACATTTGGACTTGCAAGACAAATGGCCACATTTCTATCAAAGTATTTTCTCATCAGAAATGCTACTGAGCCTCCTAGAGGGCTCTCTTCCTACTGCTGTGGAATAACTGATCCTCTCACACAATGCTCAAGCCACACAAAATCAAGGTAAAGCCTGGCTCCTATGAGAACTGACTGCCTCTGGAGGAACTCGGCCTGCAGCAGCCATCACGACTTGACTCTCCCTTTAAAACGAGGTGTGAGCACAAGGAATTGAGTAGTGACACTGCTCCAGCACTTCTGAAGCTGAGCAGGAACTGGCACAGGGAATCATATCTCCTCTTGCTGACCGCACTTGCCTCACAGACAGCGTGACATCCTTTGCACTGCCTTCGCAAGCACCCCTGCCCTGCGCGCTGGGCAGCTGCCTGGGTCAATGGGTGGAAAAGGCCTCCCTAGTGCTGCCCAAAGGGGTGAAGGTTGGGCTGCAGACCCCAGGAGACTGCAAAATATTAAAAGCAAACACCTGTGGTTGGGTCTGTTCACTGTCAGATTTGTGAGCCACGGATGATCACAGTTTTAGGCTTTTCTTTACATAGAGGCCAGCATTCACTCTTTTTTCCCTCATTTAATTGCTTTCACAAGGAGCCAGAACTATTAAGCCCCACCGACCCAAGCTGCATCCTGGCAGAACCAGCCCATGTCTCGGCAGGGCTGGTGGGCACTGCACAGGGGTACCCAGCTGGCTGCTGTGAGGGTTGGCAAGATGCTGTGCCCGCTCTGGCTCCTGGCCTGCTGTGCTGGGCCCAGGCAAGTCCTCATACAGCTGCCTGGATGTCATCACCAGGTGCTCCTCAGAGATCTGGGTCCTGCAAGCCCCAACAGCATGGGTCCAGCATGGCTTCAGAGAGCCTGAGAGCCCCCTGCGAGCCACAGCACGGGAGGGCAGAGACAGCCAGAGAGTTCTGCAGAGCCCAGCTTCTGCCTGGCACAGCTGCGGCTGCACTGGCACTAACAAGCCCATCTGGACTCAAGATGACTCAGGTACCCTTCTCAAATTAATAATGCTTCAGGCCGGAGAGGTGGAAATACAACGCAGAAATATCTCCGTGGCTGAGCTGCTTCATGGTACTGCAACTATTTTGTTCCAGCACGGCTGGCGTGCAGAGACAGGAGCGAGCAGCTGTCATTTGGCATAGGGGAGGACCTTGCACTGAGGCAGGCAGGCAGAGTTTGTGTTATGAAACTGTGGCCTTAATCTCCTAATAGCCGAAAAAGGGTTGTGACAGCTGAAGTCTTTACAGCTCCTCCTTCCCCCTCCCTCCTCCCTGAGGATCCAAGAATCCAGTAGCTGGCAGTGCACACTGCTCGCAGCCAAAAGCCCATGCAAGCCCTAAGGTGCCAGAACTCACAGTGTCCCCCAAAATGATTTCCATTATTTGATGAGCAGGATTTCTTGCTTGGTGCATGTCTGGTTGCGATTAAACTCTGAATGCAAAATAAAGCACTTTAACTGAAACAGGTCAGAATGAACACAAACTCTTCAGTCTGAAGACTGGGCTCAGCCTTGCTTTACACCTACCAGTGATGAGCCCACGGGATGGCTGGAAGGACTGGTGTGCCATCCAGGTACGCCCTCACACCAAGCCAAATGAAGAACTGTACCATGGTAGAGAGCAAGTGCAGTGACCCTGCCTGCACACACCTCCACGGCTGCCCGTGGGAAGCCTGCTGGCCTCTCAGCTGGCACAGGCTTGCTAAGCAACTGGGGGAAACCAGATATGCAGGCAGGGGAAGAGCAAAAGAGAGGAAGAAAGAAAGAAAGCAAGACAGATATATATCAATTCCAGCCTCTTTCCCATCATTCCTACCTCTTCCCCAAGATGAATGTGCCAGCTGTGAATGACCTAGGGACTGGGAGGTTTGACCTGTATTTCCCATGCTGCCACAAGCATCCTTTCCCACACAGGACTGCTCACTTGGCAGCAATCTGTGTAATCCCTTTTTAAATACCGGTGAGCAACTCATAATTTTTTGAAATTTATTCTGAATTGCTTATTTACTTCTTTTGTTAAGAGCAACCCACTGGCTGCCACAAAGCGTCAAGTAGTTGCCATCCATACCAAGACTTTGTCAGGTCTTGCTTCACATTTTCTCTCTCTCGGGTGCTTGACATGTTCTTTGCCTTGTCCTGCTGCCCTTCCACAGAATGGTTACTATGGCAGTGAACACAAGGCCAGCAATTGCCATGTGAAGCAGCACAACAACACTGGGGAGAACAAATGTTTGAAGACTGGACCACGACAGTGCAGCAAAGTGACAGCTTGAGCACTTCCAAAGCAAGGGAACAAACATGCAAGCACAAGGGGCCAGGGAGTGGTTTGATGAAATGGCCTTGTTCTAACGGTTCTCAAAAGGACACATTTAAAAACAATCCGCAAATAAATTAGCAATTAGGTTCCCTATCACTATGGCCACTTCTACACTCCTGCAGAGACATTTTATTTGAAACACATTTCTTCATTTATATTTTAACATGTTTCTACAAAGGCAATAGCTCAAACCACCTCAAAAACCATCTGGGCTAAATCAGCCCAACTACCAGCCCCTTGCCACTCAGCCGAAAGCAATGTGGCTGTTGCTGGTCCTGCCCAGCAGCCTCCTGCTCTCTCACTCCCCCCCAGCACTGGCCACCCAGCAATCCTACTGTACCACCTCCCAGGCAACTTAGGTGTGAAGTGTGTGCGTGTGCTGGGGGCACACAGGTTGTAATGGGCATGCAGTCATGATCTAATGTAGATGCATTACTTTTTTTACATTGGCCAGGCAATTTTGAAAGAGTGCAAGGTTTCTCTCAGCAGCTTGATGATAAATCACATTTAAGGCTTAAATAGATGTAAGCAATGGACTAGGTGAAGAGAGCAGACGATGCAAATTTGCATATCTTCTATTTTAAGCATCTAACGTGAATGACCTGAATTGCCTGCGTAGAGACACCTGCCTCTCTACAATGAAGTTACAGGGAATTGCTGCTCCTAACGCTGTCCTTTGAATTGCATCCAAGTTGGATGCTTAAAGCAGATGGTACTAGTACATCTCCTAAGGCTCTGCTTCAAGCAGACAAACCCTAACCTCTTTAAAAATGAACAAAATCAGTTGCAGGAGTGCAGACCTAAATCCAGGTGATTTGGGGCTGGAGAGACCCTCTGCAGAATCCCCTTATGCCAGAGTGGTCCAAACAGCTGCTGACAGAAGAGTGATGAGGGCTTCTGCCAAAAGCTCTAGGTTACTTCATCCATTTATTTCCCCTTACCTCAGCTAACCAGCATAAACTAAAGAGGGTAAAAACCGTCCAGAAAAATAAACGTCAGGGGAAAACAGAGGCCACCCGAGGAGGAGGGCAGAAGTCAGGAGGTGGCCCTTCCCTCTGAGTCAGTGCCCACAGTGGGGCTGGGGCGGATGGTAAGTGCCAGTGGATGTTCTCAAAACCAGGGCTTTTAGGCAAGAAGCCAAACAATATTTCTGATCACCTATCATTATGGATCATGCAGTTCTTCTCCATAATATTCTGGCCTGCAGCACTGGCCAGATTATGCTATCAGTAGGTAATTGTGGTCGCTACAGTTTCCCTGGCAGTTTCAGTTGGACGCATCAGTCTTCCTTGCTTTCTCACCCTAGATCTAGGTTCCTCTGATAGGAATGGATATTAAGATTCCTGTAAATACAAAGCTTTATACAATGTCCCAGAATGATTAATCCCTGTGATAATTAGGGATATAATTATGTATCGTCATCATCAGATTTTGTGTGGTTTTGTTATTGTTTGGGAGTTTTTTTGGCTACATCTGTCACAAAATATAAAAATTCTGCCTTTTAAGAGATCTATGGATTTTCTGTCCTCAGCTTAGCATAAACTATACATGGTGATGTTTGCCTCTGTACATACGTAGTAGGAATCCTGTTAGCATTTATGTATGCCTCCCTAGATACTTCTTCCATGCTTTAATTAACCCTAGGATTTGAGTCTTTCATGAGAAAATTATCAAGTAGGGCCACTGTAGTGTGATTTAACCACTCAGTCAGAGGGAGACAAGGATATTTTATTTTCAAAATTACAAAGGATATGCGAACAACCTTTCAACTACAAGAGTTACACTAGCAGTAATGGCACCATGATAAAACCAAAGTCACTGAAAATAGTACCATGACATTAGTGGTTGAAAAGCTAAAATTGATATGCATGTCTGGTCCATTTTGTTGCAGTTAGTTTAAGGATATCAAAGGAAGTGTGGTGTATATATCAGACAGAGTGCTTTTATAACCAGAACCTGGCATTTTATATTCATAGCTTGGCACAAACTACAAGGGAAACTGATGTGGAGAGCTCCTCCCACCCCTTATCTGAGATAATCATCAAGATGTCACAAATTTTAGATCAGTTAAGCACCTCTATTTGAGAGCAATTCTGTAGTCTGGCAGGTAGAGTGGGACTGGGGCAAAGAGGCCACCAGCTAGGTGAAAGCCCAGGACCACCCCTGATCTCCCTCAAACCCTCTTCTCACCGACCTGCAGGAGCTGAGGAAAATCTCCTTACACAGCTCCGCTGCCTCTCCCCAGCCCTGGGGACAGAGGAAGCAGCAGTGGCATCGACCTCCCTGGTGGCTCTCAGGACTGAGCAGGGAGCAGCACCCATCTCTGCGGGGCTCCTGCTGCTAACCCAGGGCTGCGAGCCCCAGCACCCAGCTGACAGTAGGCTCAGGAGGGGTTTGGGCTACCTGGAGCACCACTGAACAGATAATGCACACTTCACTGTCTGGAGTTTTCCTCCTCAGCCACAAATGCCAGAAACCTTATTAAAAAACAAAACAAAAAACAATAAAATGTTTGTCCATATGCTACTGGGACTTGACTGTCTATCTGGGCCGGAACCTGGCTACAGGTTAGGGCTGCAAGTTTCCAGAAGAGAGGGAAAGAACCAGACTTGGCTGATAAGGGAAGTAAACAGTGTCCAAACACCATGGAAACAAGAACAAATTCCCACCTATCTGCTTTTATACATGTCCTCTCAAGCTTGCTGCCATGTTACCGTGCTGCCAGGAAGCATGGGTATTCTCCTATGGTGCTGTGACAGCATGCCTCCCTGAATGCTATGAAAGTTATTTTGCCCTCAAGCAACAGTAATCTGCAGAGGGTTTTGTTTGACTACACTTCTTACTGTAAAGAACCACAGTATTTATATGAACAGTCCTTAAAAGATACAATCAATCTTTTTTTAAAAAATCACCTCTCTGACTTTCAAATATGCTATTATTATGTGATACTTAAAATTATTTCAAATAAAACAATTCTATAAATAAATTATTTTTCATTTCTTTTTTTGCTTTATGGTTTGAACAGCACTTTGTACTTCTGTTTGTGCAGCTTTTCAATATAATAGCAGAGAGGGAAAGTAGTAATAGAATAAAAGTAATCTTGAAATAAAAACATGGCCAAGAGATTAAGGGAAGTACACTAAGTGAAACTATTTTTAACTCTTACTTTAATATTTGATTACACTTCATGGCCCATCTACATTTTTGAAGGGAGAAAAAGAGCAAGATTTTGCTGCAATTTTACATATTGCTTTATTATCTTGCCCCAAATGCTTTTACTTACAGTGCTTTCCCAAGAGCCATCTTCTGTCCTTTTTAGCAACTTAGTTGCCTTACTAAGTTTGGAAGATCAGCAGGAGGCATTAACATGTCCAAGATACTTCCATCTCCTCACTGCTTTCGCAGAGCCAACAGTTTCCCCATATGTTTGCTCTAACGCAGGGAAAAGAGCCCCACTGACTATGGGGCTCACAGGATACAGCATTATGGAGTGAATCCAGACCCACACTTGGGCATAGACTTCAGAGAAACACAAATTGGACCTTACCTTACCTGGTCCACCACCCTGCTACTTGTGTTGGCCCAAAGCAGTCTCTACCTACAGCACAGACAAGCCAAGTGCACATAAGGCCATGTGTACAAGCCTAAATCTTCTGCCATATAACCCATTGTATTTTGCAGAGTACACCTCTGTCACCTGGTTGACTTCAAGCAGGTGAATCAGATGTAAATTCCCTCTTTAAAAGGCCCTGCATCATATCTAGCAAAGGGAGTATTACTGAACAGATGTGCTGCCAAAGGTCACTGTTCCCCCATGTAGGGGAGACCAAAGCTGGTGATGTGAACACAAGTGAGGCTCACAGGGTGTGCTGAAACTTAGCCAGCTTCTGGAGTCCTGCTCTACAGAGTGGAAGAAACCCTGCTTTTGAATCCAATTAGTCCAATTAAGTACATTCATAAGCCTTGGGAGGACTGGAAACCAATAAATCTTGCATCAACAGAGATACAACTATTAAATAAAAACAACTCTTGGGTTTCATTTATGGGCCTATTTGGATTTTTTTTTAATTCATGCACTGGGATGTAGTGGTCTCCCTCTCCCTAAATCTCTCTGAAAAAAATGTTAACGTGTCTGTTTTTGTTTTAAATTTAACAAAAGTAAAACTGGACGGATTCAGCAAATCTAACACTGCTCAGAAAGAAGTGACATTAACTAAACAGGGCACTATCAGCAACAATTACAATAATGTGAAAATATAACTGCATCTGTCTGCTATTAGCATGGAAGATAAGTATGAGGAATAGCACTGTGGTAAATGTAAATGTGTTTCTAGAGAAACCTTTAAGGAAAATGTGATTATAAACAGTGGATAAACCACAGGGCTGGTTTTTACATGACTTTAACCAAACCAAGCCTGACTTTCCTGTTGGGGAGTGTGGTAAAATACATAGTTATTCAGGGAACGCAAGGAAGGATGGAAGAAGACAGAGTGACACGGGCGATTGGAAATCATTAACTGTTGTAAAGTAATGACAAAGTTTCGGTGAACTTTGTCATGGTACTGAAGAGGAAGCCCTTTCCAGTTTCCAACTGAGAGCACTGCAACAGGACATCTCAATCCCTTCTTAATTACTACGCATACCAATGTCCAAAGTTTGTGAGTTGGGACCTCATTCATAACCTCCACACCTCCTCTCACTTAGACTCGTTTATGTGTGAAATGTTGCACGGGAAATGGAAGTGCATCCTGGCTAAAATTATCTCAGATGGTTGAATGCGGCTTCCTCAGCAACCAGTTTGTTACAGTCTTCAGACATGAAGCCTGAAACAGACTTCAGAATTACTGCAGCAACCCTATTTCCAAATCTAAAATGGGCAAGTGGTTTCACATGTGCAGTGGGCACACCTGGAAGACCCTTTCCTGCACCCACCCTCTGTCCCTGCATGGGGCTCTGCAGGGGAGGCTGCGAGAGGCAGTACCCACAGTTGCCCCCTCATCAGTACATGGAAAGACTGTCAACCCCAGCTAACAGCAGCTTCAAAATAGAGGGGCAAGAGGATAAGAGGGAGTAGGAACTGAAGCATCCAGGAGACGTATCACTGCTGAACTGGGTCACCGGGGAATCCACCTGGGCTTGTTGGATGGAGTTAAGACTGTGGGGAACACAAGTAGTGCTGAAGCCAGCTGTCTGGTTTGCCTTCTGCTGACATTTATTGAACTGATTTCCCTTAAAAACATCCCATACAGAGTTTTGGCATAAGGGGTTCTGGCAGGAAGGTCTGTAGAGTTAATACATTTGGTTTCCAGCTCTGGCAGGCTGGATTAATTTCCTACTTAGACTGGAAATGAAAATAAATTCAGTCTTCTTGCTGTACTTTTCCACAAAAAAAAGAAGCTCCCACTCCATTTGAGTAGATAAGTAGCCTTTTGCTCTGGAGAGAAATGGGGGAAATGGGGGAAAGCAAAGGAGTGACACTGATTAGAAAAGAAGGAAAACAGTCTGTGCCTTCCTAAGAAGACCTGCACAATTCTTACAACCACCATATTGAGACTGCCTGGTGGTTCAGATAGAAGATACTCTTAGGTGACAATCCTTTGGATTATGTTCCTGGTCATTTAAAAACTATAGCATCAACCCTTAGTGAAACAGTAGTTTTAACTAATTTTCACTGAACAAGGACATCTCTTCATTAAATTCTAAAGGATGTGCTCAAATAATTTTTAGCAATTTCATTGTTGTTATTTTAAGCTCTACTTTTAATATCAGTTGGAAAGTTGAAAAGTATTCTCTTAAAATCATCTTATCATCTTTGTTTTGGCAATGTTTTATTTCTTTCATTTTTACCTAAATTTAACTACAGCTGTTTTCCTTTCAAAAACAATACTTCTTATTTGTACCAGACAATCACCACAGCAAGGAGTTATCTGTAACCATGAACCTAACAAAACTGCATATTATCAAAATAGTTCTAGAAACGACATTTGACAATTTATAAAATGCCATGTATGGCAATACTTAGGCCCATACTTTTCCCTGAAAACAAAAATAATCGAATACTAATTTCTGGCTTAAGTTATGGATAAGGTTCAAAACATAACTGACCAATCCCCCTCATGCCTTCCCCCAAGACCACCCAACCAAGATAAGACTCAGCACTCAAATAGGAGTCTGCTCCCTCAGCCTTCAAATTTTGAGCTGAGAACCATATACAGGACTACCATCCACAGTACAAAGGTGAAATGGGACAAAAATGATAAAAAAGTTTGATTTGACTGCTTATGAAAGATAAGCAGAGACATCTGGAAAGTCAGATTTCTTGGTGCCACAACACGTTTCACCTATAGCTGTCCTAAAACACATCACTGTATGCTACTATGCTTTCTTTCACTGACTGTCAATCCTCTGGTAAATGAGCTGTATCTAATCATGTCTCACTTCATCTGCATCCTCAAACTTCCCACTCCAGTTCTACCAAAAGATGCACACCAGTGTGAACCTGTGGAAAAGACAAAAACTCTGCAATATTGCATGCATTACCAAAACCCTTGCAATGTCTCCTCTTCTGCCTCTGCTCTGAGAAACCATCCTTTATTTCATGAGCACCTGCCGTGTGGGAAGAGAGGCCAGCACCTTGGTACTCACTTCCTCACACCTGAGAGACACTGAAAGTCCTAGACTGTGGATGGGAGCTTGAGGACATGTTGAACTATTTCCTTCCAGATCCAGCCCTTTCTGAAGACAGGGCGGCTTCCAGTCCCCAGCCTAGTGCCATAAAAACCAGCAGCTTGACTCTTGCTTCCCTGGCACGCAGATGTACAAGGCATGGTGGCATTTCTGCCCATGGGGCATTGCTGCATTCTGAAATTCCTCCCCATGTTTGTGCAAGAATCCCTAATCTTGCCTTTCTTCTAGATGTAAACCATCAAAACATCAAGCATGACAGGAAGGATTTCTCTCTGCTACTACTCATCTGCAATGGAAGCTCTAAAGTGCCCCTAAACTACCCTCTAAATCCCATACTTATCCCAAGCTTTGCAGGATCCACTTCTCCTTAGCCAGCTTTGAACATCTTAAAAACAGTGTCTGTCCTCTTCCCACTGTGGAACTGCACCTCCTTCTTCTCCCTAAAGCACCTCTTTAGCAATTTTGGACAAAAGAAAATCTGCATCACTGGATGTTTGTGTAAGGGGGAGAGGATGTTTATGATACACAAGAATCCCACTGTATTTTGACCTGCAACCAGAAAGGACAAAGCCTTTAGGTGACTAACAGCTACCCATTCTCAGGGATGATTCTCCAGGAAGAGCACTGAAGTAGGAAACCCTCTAAGACCTGATGAGTTAAGTGCACTGTGGCCCAGGAGATGGAGGTGACTCTGCCTTCTTGGAATTCAAGCACATTAGAAATAACTGACGAATTACACTGTGGACCTCCAAATGAAGCACTTCTGTAAATAAGGATAATGTGGACTTCATACTTATCTGTCTTTACAGTTATTATTAATATATCTACAGTTAAATGCTGAGGGAAGAGAGCTAGGAATCTGTATTCAAAGCAATCAAGTTGAATACAGCTGCAGCTGATTAAAACAGTTTTAACTAGTACTGAGAGAGTCAGTCAGCACTTGGGAACAAAAATGCAAATTAAGTGTTCACTTTTCCTGTAAGACTGAGAGCTGGGACTCCTGGGCATCCCAGGTCTCCTGGTGTATTGGGTTTGCATGGAAAGGTTTTGGTAGTGGGGAGTGCTACAGGGGTAGCTCTTGTGAGAAGCTACTAGAAGCTTCCCCTATGTCCAACAGGGCCAATACCAGCCAGCTCTAAGATGGACCTGCCGCTGGCCAAGGTTGACCCCATCAGTGATGGTGGTGGTGCCTCTGGGAGAAAAGATTTAAGAAGGGAAAGAAACATTGCAGCATACACAGAAACAGCAGCTGGAGAGAGGAGTGAGAACATGTGAGAGACACAAGCCTGCAGACCCCCAGGTCAGTGCAGAAGGAGGAGGAGCTGCTCTGGGTGCCAGAGCAGAGATTCCCCTGCAGCCCATTGGGAAGACTCTGGTGAGGCAGGTTGTCCCCCTGCAGCCCAGGGAGGTCCATGGGGGAGCAGATCTCCACCTGCAGCCTGGGGAGGATCCCATGCGGAGCAGGTGGGTGCCTGAAGGAGGCTGGGACCCCATGGGAAGCCCACGCTGAAGCAGGCTCCTGACAGGACCTGTGGATCCATGGAGAGAGAAGCCCAGGCTGAAGCAGATTTTCTGGCAGGACTTGTGACCCCGGGGGGACCCACGCTGGAGCAGTGTGCCTGAAGGACCGCAGCCCATGGGAAGGACACATGTCGGAGAACTTCATGGAGGACTGTCTCCCATGGGAGGGACCCTGCGCTGGAGCCAGGGAAGAGTGTGAAGAGTCCTGCCCCTGAGGAGGAAGGAGCAGCAGAGACAATGTGTGATGAACTGACTGTAAACCCCATTCCCCGTCCTCATGTGCTGCTGCTGGGGGGGGGTCAGAGGTAGAGAAAATCAGGAGTGGAGTTATGCCTGGAAAGAAGGGAGGGGTGGGGGGAAGGTGTTTTAAGATTTGGGTTTATTTCTCATGACCTACTCTGATTTGATTGGTAATAAATTAAATTAATTTTCCCCAAGTCGAGTTTGTTTTGTCCATGATGGTTAATTGGTTGAGTGATCTCTCCCTGCCTTTATCTTTACCCCTGAGCTTTTTGTTACATTTTCTCTCCCCTGTCCAGCCAAGGGCAGTGATGGAGTGGTTTTGGTGGGCACCTGGCATCCAGCCAGGGTCAACCCACCACACCTGGGCATCCCACCTGTGCAGCCAGGGCAGCAGTGACTACAGAAGCTGCAGCCCTGCTGAAATACATGCAGATCATAAAGCAACCACAGCTAACGTGAGTGTGACAAGTCATTCAGCTGTGGTAAAAAGATGCATAATGAAACAGATTGAGATTCCTGCATTTTAAAATGAAAGCTTTCTGGGGTGGGGGAAGCAATGCCCAAAATACAGACCACATAGAGCAATGTATTTATCTCATACTGTAGAGGAAGGCACAAATATAAAGGGCACCAAGGTGCTCTTACCCCACAGTATAAGTAATGTCAACCTATGTCCATCCTGGTTGTCCTCAGGCAGCATCAGTCCAACAGACCTGTTTACTTTGCCTACAATGGGTTCTTACAATGACAAAATTTTCAGAGATGCAATAATCTAAAATTAGTTTTCAAAGGATCTGTGTGTGAGCAAGGTCCACATTTACCTTGAAAATACTATATTCACCTAATTAGTTAAAAATCAAAGCTACTGATGTTCAGGAAAAGCTGTGGATTTCTCTTTTTACTTTCCTTTTTGAACACTCTCTTCCTGAACTTGCCCCACCTGACACCAAGCCTGTTGGTCATCTTCAATTTAGTAGCAATGAGATTGGTCCTAGTAAGGAAATTATTTTAATAGTAAAACATACTGGACCCTTTGCATAAATACTTCAAAATGAAATGTGGCTTTTACATTAAAGCCAATTATTATTTATATTGTAATATCACTGAAAACATTTTATTTTAAAAACTGTTCCAGAGAGCGATGAGAGGCAAGCTGTAAAGTCTTAAGGAATACAATAAAAGCAACATCATTCATAACTGGGTACATTACTTTTGGCCTACAGCAGGAAATTTGTTTTAGAAAAAAAAATTGCAAAAGGATACTATACTTATGTTAGAAATCACTTGTATTCAACAGCATTTGCAATAAATACTTAAAACTAGTACCTAAGTGTGGAGGGAACTTTACAGTTCTGGTTTCATTCTTTATTTGTGCTGGCCTACAATTTTATGAAAAAAACAGGGGGATCCTGGGCTCAAATTCTCTTAAGCCTGGAGGAATGAGTGGGGAAGTACACCTAAGACTTCTTTCCAGCCTCCTGATTCTCACCACATAGACACAAAATAAGAGCAAGTTTCAGAGAATATGCAAGGTGCCTGGGTACCTTACCTAGTCTGCAGAGATTAAGTGTCTCACAGATAGTGCATCAGAAAGCCCACAGAATTCTTCTGTTTGGTCCATGTTTCTTGCTTAGTATAGTTGGGAGGAAGGAGAATGAATCAAATGAGAGAAGGGGAATCGGGACTACTGTCTCCGTTGTGTCATCAGCCCACTCCTGGCACTATTTGGAGCTCAGTACTGTAACCTCTGTTTCCCTTGAGAGCATCTCAAAATCTTTGTTCAATTCCTGATTTATTTTCCTGTGAGGTCAGAGTTTAGACCTCTATTCTCCCCAGCAATGATTAACTTCACTCACTTTTGCTACAGCTAAATCCAGTACTGGTACCTTAAATAATTGTTGATTGGTTTTTTTGTTTGTTTTTTTTTTTAAATGACACTGAGCTGAAAACACATAAAAGCAATCAAATGAAAGATAATTGAAATCAGCTTATCTGCTTAGACACTGCAGCAAGCATTATTAACAAAGTTCAAAACTTGCACATGAAAGACGAGAACATTTCTTATAACACAGTGCGAAAAGCCAAGCTGCCTGGGACTTTTTCCAACAGGAATTTGTAATAAGAAAATGCTGATTTATCAAACACAACACCCGTCATCTGCATACCCTAGTTTTGCTAATAAGTTTCATTGGAAAGGTTTCTCAGGTCTAACGTAGAAATATTATTCAAGCCCAAAAAAGGCCTATGCACGTCCCACAGTTAGGAATCCAGTGATGACTGAGAAGACAGATGCTTGGGTCCCTAGCTCTGTCACCTTAGCTCAGGAGGCTTGAAACTGGAATGCCACCAGGAAAAGCCATTCTCCTAACTTCAGGCCTATTTTGATATATGTGTCTAGGAACCTATCTCTGTATGATATTTTGAAAATAACTTAGCTTTAAACCAAAGGTTAATGAAAATATGAGCCAGCAGTGTGCCTAGGTGGCCAAGAAGGCCAATGGCATCCCGGCCTGTGTCAGAAATTCCGTGGCCAGCAGGAGCAGGGAGGGGATCGTTCCCCTGGACTGGGCCCTGGT
>JANZLQ010000029.1:7638886-7651258 GCA_026212715.1 Elanus axillaris | reverse complement strand
CATCCCGGCCTGTGTCAGAAATTCCGTGGCCAGCAGGAGCAGGGAGGGGATCGTTCCCCTGGACTGGGCCCTGGTGAAGCCGCACCTCGAGAGCTGGGTTCAGTTTTGGGCCCCTCACTACAGGAAAGACATTGAGGTGCTGGAGCGTGTTCAAAGAAGAGCAATGAAGCTGATGGAGGGTCTAGAGAACAAGTCTAATGAGGAGCAGCTGAGAGAACTGGGGCTGTTTAGTCTGGAGAAAAGGAGGCTGAGGGGAGACCTGATTGCTCTCTACAACTACCCGAAAGGGGGTTGCAGTGAGGTGGGCATTGGTCTCTTCTCCCAAGTAACTAGTGACAGGACAAGAGGACACGACCTCAAGTTGCACGAGGGGAGGCTTCGATTGGATATTAGGAAAAACTTCTTCACCAAAAGGTTTGTCAAGCACTGGAACAGGCTGCCCAGGGAAGTGGTTGAGTCACCATCCCTGGAGGTATTTAAAAGCCGTGTAGACATAGTGCTTAGGGATATGGTTTAGTGGTGGATTACGGTTGGACATGATGATCTTAAAGGTCTTTTCCCTTGATTACCCATGATTCTATGATTCTATGTAAAAGAAGACCCACTATCAACACTGACAGATTTCAACATGAAGAGGACAAGACTGTGTACGCTTCTAATAACAATGTAATTCCCTAACTCCTTCCTCCCTCCTGCTATGTTCACCCTCTCTAAACCTGTAACTATTCTGGTTTCCCCCACTTTTCACATTCTTTTTCCATTGTGCCTAAAAAAATAGTCCAGGCAAACTGAAATAAAGAGCATATTCATAAAGATGGCGTTATTGTACTAATTTGTAAGTTAGAAGACCCTGGCTTAATTCCCTATTCGGTCTGATCTCAGTCTCTCATGTATAAAAGATGATTAATAGCACATCCTATCTCACAGCATTTTTCTAGGGACACAGCCATTTATGAGCCTGGTGTGATAAGATGATCACATAGACAAGGAGCTTAGAAATATCCAAGACAGACCTTTGCCAGACCACTCCTGCTAGCACCCTCTGGACTGTAACCAAACAGGCACAGCAGCAGCCTGATACTAAGGACTACCTACCTGTCCCTCTGAGCCCCTGGTCAGTGTTCCTTATGCCAGGGAGGAGAGTGAGCAAGCCAGAGCAGACAGTGGCAGTCAGGAGAAAGAGGGGCTCCTGGGGAGGAGGGTGACATGGGAAGACAGAAGACACTGGGGAGGAAGATGGAAGAAGAGGGCAGAGTAACAGGTAAAGACATGATGAAAGACAGAAACAAAACAGGAGAGAGGGGACAAAGTAGAGGCAGATGATGGTGAAAATAGAGAGGGGAAGGTCTAAGCAGCTATAAAGGAAACTTCCTTGCTCAAGGCATGTGTGCCTCACCTATGAATCATAACCATATTAACAATCATTAATTGATGCTTATATGAACCTATCAGTAGTTTCTGGAGCTGCTCAGGAAACCCAGCTGGAGTCAGTTCAGGTTTTAATGCAGGTTTTCTCAGAAATTTCAGTTCATATGTTCCTTGTGCCTTTTAACATCTGCAGCATCAGCTCCAAGCAGCCTGAGTACTTCACATTTCTCACTCCATGCAAACATGCAAAAGGACAATTAACTTATCCCACATAACACACACACTACATCTCCCTGCAGCATAGCTGCACAGTGTCAAATAGCTTTCCTTCTTAACCAAAGGCATCACGTCCTCCGCCAGGACCAACATAAAGATTAGCTGTGAAGAGCATTAAGTGAGGAAATCTGATTGATCAGTTGATTTTCACCCATCACCCACGTGATACCAGATGTCCTGAACACTCAGCCCTTACTATTTCTGCTAGCCTCTCTCTAAACTGCCACATAAAAAAGGAGGTAAGAAAATAGCAACTAGTATTGCAATATGCCTTGGATTTCACAGCTCTTTGTGAAAACATAAATGACCACACATAAAGGCTGAGCTGGAGACGAGAGCATCTTCTTTCTCTCCCTAACTCACTCAGACAGTATAAAAGCTTTCAAACATTTCTTCCCCAGACATGAAAAGGAAAAAGCAGCTGCTAACACAGGCTGTTATTTGGGAGGCTGTTAATAGAAATCAGGCAGAAATGTATAGCTCTCCCTGCCTCTCACACACCATTGTTAGGGTGCAGTCTAATAACTGAGCAATAAATCAAGTAAGCCAAAAGCCTAAACATCCCTCCAGCTCCCTAAAGCAACCGTACCAGCTTTCATCCTTCTGGTTAATAGCACTTAACCCTCATCCAAGTGACATGAAAGGCATCGTCTTCTGAGAAAGAAAAGGATTTCCCAAGGAATTCACCCAGGTAACCACTAGTTACAAATACAACATGTGTGTGTGTGTGTGCAATAAATACAGCTCTGACGTTGTTGTACAGGACCTCTAAACAATACAGGATTTTGTAGTAATTTCTAGCACCTTATCGCAATTTCCAGTCCACCCACCTCAAGAACAAAATGGTAAGACATGAATCAACAGCCCATTCCACTGTCAGAGCCCTTCAGATTAAATTTCTAAACTGAGCAGCTGCAAAAGCCCTTGGGAAAATCTTTGCTTACTGTCAATAGTTTTATTTGGTTCTTCATGGATGCTGTATTTCTCACTAGCTGATGAATACCTCAGTATTTCAAATGTACAGCAAACAGCTCTTGATGATGTTTTTATAGACCAGGTTTCCCCTTGTCCCAGCCCTCAGAGTTTCAAAGAAACATTGTTCAGAGACCTGTTACTATGTTCTTGTTATTTCCACTAAGGTTTTAAAATTACACTAATCTCTGGCCACAGAGTGAAAGCAAAACTATGATTCTTCTCCAAAACTCAAAAGGCACTTGGCTGCAGGACCTACTGAGCCAATGCACACCCAGAGGCAAGTGAACCCGGCTCTTTGCTCACAGCAGTGTAAACACAGTGTTTTTACTGATTTTGCTTCTGGATGTTTCTGGACCAGCACAACTGAGCCAACTGGCTGCTAACTTCCAAAGTGAATTTTTTCTCAAGATAAAGTGCCAGATTAAAAACGTCTATGCTTATTAGAATGGAGAATTAACTTTTGGGGGGAAACCCCTTACAAAAGGGATGGGGGGAGAGAGAGAGAACAAACCACCGATATACTGTACAGTTGTGTACCATCAGGACTACAGCACTGAGATGCACTGAAATTATGCATAATCCTGAAGATGAGGATTCTCACATCAGAGCAAAAAAATCTTTAAATGGAGGTCATGCATTTCTGTGCTGGTTGTAAGACCCAGGACAAGATGAAGGGAAAGCCTTTCATGTGGTGTGTTTTTTTCCCCCGAAGTCCATTTGATACTCCTGTTGTGCGTACACATAGTGATCAAACCACTCCCTCCGCTCCCGAGCGGAAGCTAGGATGCCATTAAAGCAGCCTGTGACTGACAGGTCACTCAGCAGCACAAACCTGACCTACAGCCAAGACTGTCACACACTGGTGTCAAATCCACCTCAGCATACAACGCGCAGTTTATGTTGGGTGGGAAGGATGAGGAGCATGGGGTGGAGAAGGGATCTGCCACCGACAGCGCAGGAACATGGACCCACAGCCTCCAAAGCTGTGCTGCCAGTGCAGGGCAGCTTTTCTCCCTGCTTATCAAACACACTGTATGACACCAGTCTCAGGATGCTCCCTTGACTGTTAGTGACCATCACACACCCCAAGTAGACGTTTCAGGCTGTGCAGTCTGACAAATTTCCCTATGGACTAGAAAAACAAATCCTTTCTTTCCCCCCTGCCAAGTGACTTCTTGTTTTCTTTGTTTTAAAGAAAAAAAAAGAATTCTTGTTCATTTGCTGAATAAGATAACTAGTATTCAGCAGCGACTTGTTTGTTCTGGGGAAGTGGAAAGGGCTCGGGATAAGCTTACTACGCTTTAGCACAATTCAAAATACAAAGGATGCCTCTTCAAAAGCTGTGTACAACCTCTTTTAGAGAGTGGAGCCCATGCTTTTACATATTACTGTGTGTTTTCCAGGGAGGCTGTGTCTATTGTGGCTGCTAGGAGGTCCATCAGCTAAGGTATGAAATCAGGATTATTTTTAGAAAAATACAGGCTGGTGGAGGAGGCAGCATGCGATCAGAGATGCAAAAGCCTTTCTTGGCAATGGATCTTGTCTCCTCAGGGCTTAAAGGATATGGCTGTAACAAGACCTTTTTATGCACAAAACCAGGAGAAAATCTGGCTCAGCCTACAGCCTTATTTTCCATGGCATTCTCTTCTTCTCCTTCTATGGTCCAGTTTGATACCCTGTTCAGTGAGCAGCTAATGCACAGCTCCCTTGGTTTCAGAAGCAAACACTCAAGCAATATTAATTTTTTTTAAGTAATTTGCATTTTTTAGGCATTAGTTGGTGGACATCCTAGTGTTTGCCTTGGATAGTCTCAAATTGGCTTTCTCACAAGGAACAATTTCTCATTTGTCCATTGATAGAAAAATCTTCCTTACCTATTATTAAGACTTGCACACTGAGAGGGTCTCTGCTGTGAGATCCTACTCACACAAACAGGAAAAAACTAGCATAAGCTAATAAATCCATTAGCTAAAACCACGCACTGCCAGTAAAAGCTCACAGTCCACTGGAAAGTCATTCTGAAAGTCCTTCCTGCCATCCATCCAGAAGAAGCCAAGCCTGTAAGAAGCAGGCTTCTGCTGTACAGGGGATTAACATTTAACTTGAAAACAATGCACCAAAAACTAGTCCCTGATTTTAATATGAAGCTGAGAATTATGAACCATGTGGCTTGTGAACTGATTTCAGGCAATAAAAGACTGAATTTTCTCACTGTCAGAAAAAAATGCGTATTTCCATTGCACAGACAACTGAGCTTTCAGGAGTATGTCAGGAGGATAATTTGCAAAAAACTTCTGTTATAAGCTTGGTTGTTTGGGCAAACATTTTGGACACAGCCCACCCAACTAGCTCCTAAGCCTTCCCAAATCTGAATCTGTACAGTGACCATGTTTAAAAAGATTTGGTCACTGCCTGTCCACCATAGCTTGGAGACCATCTAGATTTCCATTCCTAGCTACACCACTGGTTAAGGCAACAAACCTCTTTTTTTTCAGGCACAAAGGTTCCTTTCAAAGCTAAACTTGAACATCCCATCTAGATAACATACAACAGGCCCAGCAACTTCAAGCACCCCTCTCTGCAGTTTGAGATGCTACATTATTCAGATGTCCTGAAGAATAACAGACTCAGACTTCCTCATTACAAAGGGCCTACAGGTTTGAAAATAGGTCCTGTGGCAAGTTATTTTCTCATTGAAAATCCCATTTTCAGTCTTTTCCTGTTTGTTGGTTTGGTACAATGATTCAAGTGCTAGCAACACAGGGAGAAAGCTCCACACACCCCACACCCCCAAAATGTACCCCAAACAGAAACTTGCAGGTTAAAATCCAGCACTGAACTGCAAAAAGAAACAAGCTGGAAAACAATGCAAAGTCAAATGTAATTTTCTTGCTGTTTCTCTCAAATATGTTTTTCTGCAGTAGCTGAAGTTTCGCTGGCCACATATAAACTATACATAAAGGCAGAGGAATACATTGATACTTGCTAGCCAAATCCCATTTATGCTTAAAGCTCCTTCAAGTGTCAGACAAAGCTGAAGTCAGAGTGCTTTATCTGTCAGAGGCTTTTTAAGTACAGTAAGTTAGAAAGTGGGCAACCAATATGAATTTTATCCTTACCTATGCAAAATCAAGAGTAACTTTTACTTCTACATGCAAAAATAAAAGTGGAACTTCAGCTATATAAAATATTCACCTGACTTCAACAAATCTAAATGATTGCACTTTAAGAAGGATCCAGGGGAAATATCTTGTTATAAATGACAGTGTTCTCCTTTCTGACAACACCTGAAAATAGATCTCTGAGGGGGAGTGAAAACTGGGGTGTCTCATGAAGATGTTGCCTCCAGAATTTTGTTAGCTACATCTTTCATTCTGGTCTTAACCTACAGAGTCCTAGGTTTAATCTAACTGTGTTTTCCAATCCCACATCTAAAATTAAAACTGCTGTTACCTAACCATATGTATGGTTTTTATGCACTGCGTGGCAGTCTTTAAGGAAAGCCTGTCATGCATCCACTCTATGGTCTCTGATATCATAAAAACTTTTCATGAAATATCATTTAGGACACCAGTAATTGCTGTATTAATTTAGTTTAGTAAGGACAGCAAGAAGAAAAAAATCAGTAACAGCATTTCACTACCACTGGTCCCCATGATCAAAGCAGCAGCAACTGTGGGGTGAGTCCCGTGTCTGGCTTGCTCTACTTCCTTTGCCAGCTGGGCCCTGGCAAACATACTGCACACGCAGAGGGCACGTGAAGTTTGGTACAAATATGTGGGCACTGGGAATACAAAGTGTTCAGGTAGTCACCCACGACTGGGGAATGCCAGAAGGTGTCAGGTCACCCAGTAGAGAGTAGCCTAAACCAAGGGCCAAGAAGAAGATTGGTGTATTTCAGGTGCTTTTACCCCACCTGCTAAGCCAAGCCTCTATCATTTCTCCCTAACAAATGTCTAGATTGAAAGTCTCAATCAGTACTTTAGATGCTGATTCTTTCCTGTCTGCATGAAGAAAGACATACAACAGTATCCAGCAAGCATCAAGAGGCTCCCCTGCTTTTGGCCCCTGTATATTCTTTGTGTTGTTTGCAAAGCTCTGCTCGCTTGTCCTTGCTTTGTTTGTGACCTTGAGAAACAACTTGGTTACTATGGAACAGTGCAAGGAGTCAGTAAGTTGCCACTTCACTGTTAACTTCTGATTTCGTGAAGGTTACTTTTGATTCCTATCGTTCCTGTATATGGAGAGCCTCTCACTTTATCTGAAGAGATGCATCCTCCCTGCCTGTTCCTTTGCTTTGCCCTTTGGCAGGCGAGACACCCTAAAATAATCTGACAGACGGAAACACTATTGCTTTTACAAGCACAATACTTCATTATATATTTGTTTTGAAAACAGTTTCCAGAGCCTAGAGTATGTCAGCAAAAGCCAAAGAAAGAGCATTGATGTTGTTACAAGGTCAGCTCTTCAGAGACAGTAGGCAGCAATGTTGGCACGCTGTCAAATTATCACCATGGCAAAGATGGCAGCTCACAGGCAGTGATTCAGCTGCTTTGACAATACCAAGGCTCCAGCTAAATATGAAGATAAGTTACTCATACTGCCACGCACGCACACACACACACACACACACACACACACTCGCACACACTCTACCTTGGGAGTTTCTTAATGCCTTTTTTTTTTTTTTTAATGAAGTCGTGGAGTTTAAGAAGAAATAGAAGCACTGTGCTTAAGGCTGACAGACCACAGTGAAATTTCCTTCTCCTCATATACATCACATGCATATATACACATACCTATACAGACACACACCTCCTATAGACAGTATATTATTACAAACAAGTTTCTCCTTAAGTAGTTGAAACAGTGAAACCTGATTCTCAAAAGACTTCCTTCCTTTGTATATCATTTCCAGCTTCCTCTCTTGTTACTGTAATGACTCTTGCACCCTCAGTTGTGGGGAGACAAGACAGGCTGCAACAGCCTTCCCAGGCAAGAGCTAGCATGCGCAGGGCCTTGTCAGGGGATACGCACGTGCGGATGGTTCAGCTCCCACAGCCAACAACATGTAACTGCTCGGTCCTGCTCCCCTTTGCTCTCTGGGGCATGTATTTTGGCTTCTCTCCTCTGCTCAGTTGCCAGCATTTTTATGACAGTAATAGGAGTTCAATAATTCTGGAAATCTCTTTAATACGTACCTTGTCCTCTTGCTTATATACAATGAACATTAGCATCTGTAATGTTATCAATGTTATTTACTATACCTTGGATATATTCCTGTACTCCATACAACATTGGAAAACTTATTGATGGGGGAAGATGCTTAGAGGCTATGCATATATTGCAAGTCCTCTTAAAACTACAGTGAATGCCAGTCATTGGGAACTGCTCTCTAAAAATGTATGAATTTCACTGGAGTTTTTTTACTGGGATGTTTCATTATGAAGTCACTGCTTTTGTTTAATTTTGCGGGTCTGAGTGGACAATTTAAAATACGCAGGAATGAAAAAGCAGCTTGAGATAAACTACCTCCAGTAAACACTGCAGGGTTGTTAGGAGACAATGCCAGCACTATTTGCTCTGGAAAGCCTTTTTGCAGGCTGAAGCAAGCTATAAACTTTGCTTTGCTATACAAGGTACTTTGTTCTTAGTTTTGATATTAAAAAAAAAACCCCAAACTTTTCTATCTGTGTATGCCTTGTAGCCGCGTCCTCACTCCATGTTAGGGCAAGAACAGGGTGTGCATCAGCTGCCTCCTCTCTCTGCCTTGGACTGTACCCAGTAGCTTGTAGCTTTTCCAGAGGAAAGAAAACCCAGTGCAGGGAGCTCCCATGCACCCTCACCAGGCTCCAGGTAGGACCAGGTGGGGAGGACTCAAGCCTCAATTTACCATCCAAGATGTGCTCCTGCAGGGAAAATAATTCAGCATTTCTGTGTGAGCAGGTTTTTCCCCAGGGAAGGTACAGGGGTGGCTGCTCATCTGTATGGTGGTGCACGTGCAAGGGGCAGGATCAGGAGAGCCTTGCAACTAGCAAGCTCACTCCAGCCAAGCACCCAGGGTGCAGTGGAGGCTGTGCTGCCTCCTTGCCCAGAGGAGTCTGTCCAAGGAAGGATTTCTCTCTTTGAAGCAGAATCGTGACCCGACTGATCAGCCCCCAGGGAAGTGCAGGTCCCCCCCTGCTCATTCCCCACTGTGGCCCTTAGACTCTGCAGTGGGTACACAGTGTGAAGCAGGAGGATGCAGACACCTGGCTGCTTATAAAACAGCAGCATAAATAGGGCTTTCCTAGCAGCTGCTAATTCCAGGAAGTCTCCTCATTTTCCTAAGAAGAGCTGTTAAGAGGGGAATATAAAAAAATACTGAAAGTCTTTTGAAGCATAAGGAATTCTTTCTGGATGTACTAGGGTCTTTGAATGCTTCAGAGATCTTGGGAACAAATCACTGTCTAATGATGATAAGCATCTCCATGTGCTTATCCAACTGACAGGACACTGGAAAGCTGAAAATTGGCACAAAGTCCTCCTGCACCAACAGTTTTGCGTGGCTCACTGCAAGTCTCCACCCTTCACAATCGGAGGTCATGCAGCCATGCCCTCACTGCCTTATTGATTCTTTATCCTTTGGTGGTTTTGGTGCTTGTGAACAGAACAGGCTGCAGACAAGCACATCACAGCTGAGTGCTGTGCCTGTCTGCCTACCATCTCCCCTTCCTTCTCGGGATGCCTTTCCAGCGAGACCTGGACCTCTTCAGATCAGTGAGTGCAGGTTGCAGGAAGGTCTCAGTTTGCTCAGGCAGAAGCAGCACAGGAGGAGAGGCAAAAAGCCAAGTCCTCTTCCACACTTGGCTGTTTTTCCAAAGGAGAGATTAACACTTTTTTTCTCTTTCAAAAAGATTCTTGTCAAGGGAATATTAGTGGAAAATGAAAGACAGAAGCTGTGTTCCTGTGCCTGTGATCAGGTATGATTACAGAGAGGAAAGATAAATGTACTTTCAGTGAGTACAAGAGCCACTGTCAGAGCTACAGGAAAGGGGGAAGCATTTGCCCATTAGGGGACTACATAAAAGGCAGAAGAGAAAAGAAATAAGCCAGGCAGTGTTTTCAAAATGAGAACGTACATATGGATGCAGGAGTCTAATTTTAATCATCCACGAATGAAATGTTTGGCCCAGCTCCCAGTCTCTTCTGAGCAGGAGCAGTTGTTTAGGATTCCCTTTCCTGGCAGGTGTGTAGGCTGTTCCCTCTCCTCCACAGCAGGGTCCAAATAAACACTGCCGGTTCTTCTCAAGGGGAAAAGAGATGCAGAAAGGAGAAGCTTGCCGTGCAGCAGAGTAGCGTTGGTTCCCCTCTGGCAGTGAAAACAGACATCAATCAACACTCTCGGCTCACTGGCGGGTGGATTTCCCTCCCACCGCCATCACTGCTCCTCAAGCAGGTGGCCAGGTCTGGAGGAAGCCTTATTTCCCGTCACCCACACTCACGCCACTCGGCACAGGGATGCCAGTAATTTTCTTTTATGAGGGTGGGAAGCAATTACTAACTCCTTAAGCTAGGGAAGAGTCTCTGAGAGGCGTGACTTCTTCCTTGCTAGCATTGCCATATGCTGCCTTTTACTTCAGCAAACCGTAAACGCACAAAAGAAGGACGTTCCTTTTTTTTTAAACCTGATACCTATTTATCCCAGCCATGCTGTTCAACACACACTGTTTACAAGCAACAACATTAGGCCTCTGTTATTATTCTTACAGGTCTTAGGCCTTAAAATAAAAACAGCCCATGCCTTAATGAGGGGAAAAGATACCACAAATGACTAGAAATTACATTGCCCAGATGCAGAGCTTCTCCTTTTGTTACCATTAGGCATCAGTCTGAAGATCGGTAGAAATGTGTTTGCTAAAAATTGATAATCACTGACTTCCTTTTTCATTTTTAATACATGCTTTGCAGATTGTCTTACTCATTCGGGAATATGATAGCTCTCATCTCATTGCCACTGACACTGTTCTGCTACCTCACAGGAAAGAAAAGCAAGGAAAATAAGAGCAGTCTCACAAGGAGGTTAAGATGCATCGGAGATGTTTGTTGACGCAAGAGTGCTGGACAAGAGGTGCAAGTATTGACCAGCAACATTTTGCAACCCCATTCACTACCCAACTGCTGGAAAATGAAATATCATAAATATTTCATTGATTTTCAGGAACCTAAAGCATAAGCCATGGTACTAAAGTTCAGAGACCAGGAAGGAGGGGAGAGGGAAATGCGAGAGAGGTTTTTAACTATAAATGAGTAGCTCATCCCATCTCTGCTTAGAGATTTAAGGCCTGGTCACAGCAATATTATTAAAATCCTGGATGAATATATTCCTTTAGAAAAATTTAAGTAAATGAACTGCATATAATTTGATGGGAGCCAAAATCAAAGCAAATGGTAACAAAAGCAACTCCGCAATAAAAATCTGAAAATGCTTATGACTTCCTGAAAGCAAAACGCACCCGACTATATAGTGTGAATCACAAATCACTGCCAGCAGCAGAAAGTATTTTAACACTCTACTGATTTTGGAGTTTGGAATCAGTTCTACTTAAAATTTTATAGGGGAAAACCAGTTTCAGTAATTCCCCTTTGTAAAAATAAATTTTCACAGGCAGGCAAGTCTTGGGTTAACTAGCAGTCCAAGACTGCAGATCCTGCCTCAGTGAGAACGACGTTTTCAGAGATGAAATATAAAGCAACATGAAATAACTCTTCCCTTACAAGCTAAAAATAAAACACCTGAATTCCTGCTTCCTTTCAAGATGCTAAAACAAGCCTTCAAACAGTTACTTTAAACAGTGTTTCACTGGTTCGTGCTACAACCCATCCTTCCCTCCAATTTATTTTCTGTCTGTCCTTGGCAATTGTTAAGGAACTTCAAAAAAAGACTGACCTGAGTTATTGGTCCCCTATGGAAAATACGATCTCTCTCAACTCAACAAATAACTCTTGCTACACTTGTTGTATTACTGGACACGGAAAGGACACCTAGCTTCCAATCTCAAGTGCACACTTTGCCGTCGCCCCAGCTTCTTACACAGGCAAGGCTTCCCTCCCACCGCACCATGCCCACTCTGCTCTCCATGCACATGCAGAACAGGATTTGCTACGTGATCCAACACATCCCTCACCCCAAAAGGCAGGGTGATACCCTGGCAATACATTCAAGTGTATCCTGGCCATACATTCTGCAGTGGCCAGAGCTGGATTCTGCCCGGCGCAACCAGCCCCAGCAACTCGGCACCACAGTTAGCCTCCACCAGATACATCTTTCCCCACAAGCGAACTCTTTCTTTGTACGCAAAATGGTGTTTTAAAGCTGTTTCCAGCACGGTGATGTGGCCGAGGGTGGATTCTTTGTGCTGAAATACTGCAGAGGAGTCTCCTGATGGCTTGCGCCGATTCAAGGAGCATCTGCCCGCCTGCCTGCCCGCAGGGCCCGCGGCGGTGGGGAGCGCTGGGGACAGCTGCGGGTTTGCCCCGGCTTACTGCTGCCGAACGAGCAGGATCCGGCCCCAAAGGAAGCGAAAGAACCGGGCTGAGGTCGGAGCGGCTCTCGACACCTCAGCTGGCGGATCTCCTCCGCCCGCGGGCAGCCCGAGCGAGGACCGGCCGCCCTGCCCGCGCCCTGCCGGCCCCTGGTGGGCAGATCTGCTGCCCCAGGCCCAAAAGTACAGCAGAGGCACAGGCAGAGGCTTTGGGAAGGGGCTGGGGGTA
>JANZLQ010000029.1:7598807-7638462 GCA_026212715.1 Elanus axillaris | reverse complement strand
GGGGGGAGGGGGCAGGGAACCCAAACCCTTGATTCTAAGCTTTACCACCTAACAGTAACAACAATAATATTCATAATCATAATCACAACAATAAACCTTTGGGCTTACAGGCCATAACTTGAAAGCTACTTGCAAATATTGTGCAAAACTAAACTGTACCAAGAGTCAAAATCCTAACAGGAGGTATGGCACATCCACCTCTCCTGTCTTCTCAGTAATTACTTTGTAGCCAACGTTCAGCTTTTTTCTGGTGCATTAGAACAACTATGAATTCCATCACCTATAAAAGTAGATTTCTACCGCATTTCCTCATGAATAACTTCTGTTAAATGAGTATGATAGTTCTAACATACTTTTTTATATTTAGTCCTTGTGCACCAATTCTTTCTGTTGCAACATTGTGAAGAATGAGATCTGCAGATGAGTATGTTTTGATTAATTGCTTTGTTAACTTGCAAGATGTATAAAGGATCATGCACTAAGGTATTAGTAAATGAGGGTACCTAACAAATACCTTCTAGTTCAAGGAATCTGAGGAGGAAACATGATGTTTAGGAAATGCATTTGAACACTTCTTTACTAGGCAGAGTTAATTACCTGGACAGAGTAAAGCACACACCTATGTGTTTACAAGACCATTGGGGAGAACAAGAGAAAAATGACAAACTAACCTACAACACTATGGGTACCCCTGGTGTTACAGAAGAACTTGCCATTTTCACAGACTACACAGTCAAACACATTTCACCATTTTTTTTTGTTCCCCTCTTTTTTTTCTGCTAGTTTTCAGGAGTGTCTCACAGTCTTCACCGTAAACTAGGCCCCTCTCCGAAGTATTTATCTGCTAGCAATGTAGTATGTTCTGTGGTGTCTAGTCTGGTGCTAAAGTTACACCAGGAAAGGAATGAAATGATGGGAGAAATAGTCAAAGATTAAGTTAGCTCTATCTAAGATCGATTAAGGTTCACAAAAATCCTAAATGCAGTGCATTCCCACAAACAATTTAGTCTTCAAGAGTTAATTAACTACTTTCTTAAAGAAGAAGACGAAGTTTCATATAAAACCCCCTATATTCCCACCTCTCCAAAACAATTAACTTGCCTAATTCTGTTGGGGATAGCAGCAGAAATAACACAATTTCTATCTCAGTCATAACAATGTACATACATTTTTCCAGTCTGAGCTCCTACTCTCTGAGGGGGTGAGGTGGTGGGTGTGTCATCGTTCCCCCCCACCCCCATTTGGCCTTACTAGGAATTAGTCAGATCGGGCAATGACCCCAATGCCCTTACAAATAAAATGCTGAGGACACCAACAGGGTTTGGTGGTCAATAATTCCATGACATGGGACAACAGTGGAAAGCAACTACAGTGGTTAAACACATGATTGACAGTGGTCAGAGATCACCCACATGAAATTACGGAAGAGTTTCGTACTATCTGGGAAGGTCTGGCAATTCCCTGGAGGTAATTCAGCCCTCCAGAAAAAAGCAGCTTGTGTAATTCCCTGGTGACTCTCAGGTTCAATATGCTAGAGCACAACAGGGGAGGACCTGGTGAATTGGTTACTAGCTCTGGTTGTCGGAGACAAAACTTAGCAAGAGAATCCTTTCTATGGAAGGGCATTGGGTGAAATGGAGAAACCAGACTCTTCCCTCCACACCTTCCATTTAAAATAAATAAACAAGGGCCAGAAATAACATTCCAGAGGGAATGCCTTTTTTTTTATTTTCTGAACTGTATTTTTATAGAAAGTAGAAACCACTCCATTTCCTAGGACCCACCGGACTTTTCCTCCAGACAGTATTACTTGTTAAAACCAGTGAGGTGGGCTCTTGTGTGATGTCCAGATCTCCCACTACCAGCTAACCCATATGGCCACACACCATGGTCAGAGAATGTAGATCTAAGGCCTCCTAAGGAGGCAACACCACCATGCATGTCTGGAGTGGCACCGAAGAGAGATTTTGATTTTTCCTCAACTTTCTTGGCAACTATAAACAATGGAAAAATGAAGTAGTATGATTCTGGTGGTTAACATCCATGTTCAGGTGGCTGCTCTCCCAGGAACGGGAGCTGCCTCATGGAGACAGCAACTGAACTGTGCCACAGCCTCACAGAGTGGTTGGGGTTGGAAGGGACCTCTGGAGATCATCTGCTCCAAGCCCCTGCTCAAGCAGGGCCACCCAGAGCCGCTTGCCCAGGACTGCCAATGTCCTACCCAGCAATTGCTCAGCTCTTTCTAGCACAATAGTACTACATTTACAAAATCATTCTCAGGATAAACTTTAAAAGCAGGGAATTTGTAAATGCTAGGACAAATAGCAATATTAAATAAGAGTTAAACTGATATTCAAAGTTCAGTTTTTAAGTAAAACAGCCGTTTCAGAGTGCCACAGTTCTGCTATATGGCTCTGCATGGACACAACAAAAAAGCTGAAATGTGAATTCTCTGTTTTTAAAAAAATCTTGTTATGGAAGTTAAATAACATTTGAGCCACAGAGAACCCAGGAAATGAGGCAGTCTATTTAGAGCATTAACCACATTTTGTTTACTGCTTAGGATGAATTCATCATGCAAACAGTCCAAAGTGAGATCCTGGCAGGCTCTGAACGTGCTCGGGGAGGCTGAGGCCAGAGACATTCTACATCCATATTAGGCTGTGGATCAAGTCCTGAGTTGGATTCAGCAGTTCTGCTTTGCCTGAGACTTCAATTTACATGCAGAATGGCTGCTACCTTAAAATGTATTTGATTGCACTGTTGGAGTACTAGCTATAGAAGCATAAAACTACAAACACTGAACTGGAAAACAAAGCTCCTGTATTAGAAGACTCAAGAAGGATGAGTGGAAGGACTCTTGTCCCTAAGGAAAATGAAAAAAATTGCAAATTAAAGTAGAATTTTTAGCCTAAAGCATGAATCTAATATATATGTCAAATCAAATTTTTGATTTATACTAAGGAAACTACAGAACTAGCCTGCTTACTTAGCACAGAATTTATTTCTAAGAAAAGAAATAAATCTGCCTTCCTAAAAATGTCACAGTGTTTATTGTTATTATTAAACTGCAGAGCACTCGGCAGTTTCAGCTGGCCTATGCGGAAGTGGGTTTTTTTCCCTCATGCCTTTGGATATTGTGGATAACGTCAGGCAATCAGGTAGAAACAGAATGATGGGCAGTTCTGCTACATTTAAGCTTTCCCATGATGCCCATTATTAAGGTATCTGAATACAGCTACTTTAACAAGTTGGGCAACCAGCAAACAGATCTTCACATAGCAGTTAGAAATGGATACAAACTTCATGCACTTAATTTTAAGAGTTTCTGTGGAATTAATTGTCTGCTTAGTATTGTGCACATGAACAAATGTTTCCCTTATAGCTATAACTCAGGAAAACTTTCCTCTGAAAAAGAATCACTGCTGTGCAGTAGTGGTCCTTTAGTTCATCTGACTGTGATTCCTCTCACACCTATATACAAGCACAACCCAACACAATCTGGTTCAATTAGCCTGATTCTCACAATCCCTGGAAGCTCAGTATCATTCTGAAACCAAATTTTCCCATCCCAATTGTTTAGCTATACGCCACTAATACCTGGCATCTCCAGGACAGCAGAGCTACATGTTGCTATTTAAACCACAGTGACATCACCACGTTATGTGCATTGAGGTACCAATAAAAGGCAGCAATACAAATACTTCTTTGTAAACTGAGAAAATAGAATGTCAGATACAGAGGAATTTGGAAAAAAATTAATGCCAGAAATTAGGCCATCAGTGATTTACTGCAGCACACTGACTATAGTGCTGGGCTCAGGGGAGAAACTTTTTTGTATCCAATGGCAAGATTTCCCCACAAATATTTTCATTGCTTTTGAAGGCAAATGTGTAATGTCTCTTGAAAAACCCTGCTGATAGCAAGATCCTGCCCAGCAAAAGACAAGCAGTCAAGCTGGGCTCTGGCATTTCCCAGGGCAGATTTGTTCCAACTTAACTCAGGAGCTGTTAGGGAGGCAGCTTGCCCAGAGTTATTGAATAATCTATTACAGTGTGCAACGGGGTTCATAACCGATGTCTTGCAACATGATGGTGAATGATGGCAACCAAAGGACTGCTTCTTTATTTGGTTCCATCTCCCTGATAAGACTATGTCTATATTAGTAAGTGAAACTGGGCAAGGGAACGCTCCTGGGAGCTGGAGCTGTTGCCGACACTGCTACAGCATTACAGCAGACCCTGGCATAGTTTCGGCCATAAACAGCCCTCCTTCCTCCAAAGAGCTGCTGGGCACAGTTTGGGAGTTTGCAGGGGCCAGAGACATTTCCAGCAGGCTGTTTGCTTGTGGCCACCCCACTCTGGAGACCAAGTTCAGTGGTACAGGCATGTGCTGTGCCGTGCTAGTTTGCCTCAGTGCCAGAGGCATCTCTGTGGCCTGTTTACTAGAATAGATGTAGCCTCAGTGTCTCAGTCAGCTGTTTACTAAGTTGAGGTCTCTACCTCTTCAGCTAGATGTATGAATCTGGATGCCAGAGCTCTTTCCAAAATGATGTAAAACTGGCACATTACTTAGAAAAGCTCATGTTTCAAAATCAGCCTTTTGCCTCTAAAATAATAATAATGGTAGTAAGACCAGCTGATTTATCTGAAAGAAATGCAACTTTCCTTGCAGTCTTAAATACATGCCCCCCATAGCCATAAGCAAGAATCTTGACAGAGGTTGCTCAGATCTAAAGCATCTTGATAAAGATCATATCCTTCATACTCACTGTTTCTGTGCTTTTTTTTTTTTTTAAATGAGATGCACACTAAGGTGCTCTCAGCAGCCAGAATCTGACCAGATCAGGGCAAACTCTGGCCTTCTTGTCTAGCAATGACCATGTGCTCAGAGAAAGAAATAAAGACAGAAACCATCCCTGCCCAAGAAATTGCCACGCTCTGGGATATGTACAAACAAAACTCTTCGGCAAGCCTAGACAATGCGTAAACAGAACCCATAAAAAGCTGCTGTGCCTCATAAAAGGTACTCCAGTTTTAATAGTTTCTCTAAGAACCAATATTTTATGTTCAAGTATCCTTAATTCTAGACAGAGGTAATTAAATGAATGGAGGTGGTACTAAGGTAGGAAAAATCCTAGGAGAGTATGAAAACAAAGATGCTCAAAAATATTAGCTTCTGTTCCTGAGTGTATAAGAACTGACAGTACCACATCCTTCTAGCTAGAAAGAAAAACCTCAAAGAACACAGTATTTTTCAAAGTAGTAGTTCTGGTACATGTTGTGCTGCCTATTAACCAACGACATTAGCAATGGCATTTTTTGTGAATGAGCTGTATCTATTTCTTTGTGCAGTGCCTACAATGTTTTTTCTGTTCTGCTGTGTAAGGTGCGAATTCCTAGGATGAGCAGCACATCTCATGTTATCACGTATCCTGTGAACTACATATTTTATCTGAGAGCGGGAGTTTTACTTCCTTTAGCACACAGCCGGAGGCAAAGTTTCATCTCCAAAGCTGTGTTTAATGTCAGTAGACTGAGCCCACTTGAGCTGACATCCTAAATCCACTTCCCAGCTGATCATCCAAACAATTTTGTTTTTTAAAGGCCACTTGATTCATACGATTGGAGAGTAACTGTCACAGAGTTTTACTTGCAATTATGCAGCCAAGATTTTAAATCTTTTTGGAATCTAGGACTTTCTTTTTCCTTCTTTTAAACTTTTGTTTCTAACCCCATTTGTCCACAGAAACCTGAATTTTGTTCGCAAACAAAATGCTGTGGTAGGGCTCTGGTCAGAGTACCTGGAAGGTGGCAGGACAGCAACAGCAAAATTGTGCTTGTGCTCTGCCCTCCCACTCCCCTTGCCGGCCTCCAGCAAACACGGCACCTTCCTCGCCCATTTGTTACTTCTCATCACCAACACAGAGGGGTTTGTTTGTATCTCTGCTGCTCTTTCTGTAAAGAAGTCACCTATATGTTGTATTATATTTCAGACATCTAAGTGATCGCTGCTAGTCTAGGCTTATGCCAACAGCTACATCAGTTTTGAAGTAAGCACTGGCAACCTCAGAACCATACACGCAGAGAAGATGACTTTGGCACCCAGCCTGGCCTGCACAGCAGTTATTTCTGTACACACGAAACCACTTGCAACAGCAATATAAGCTCACACTTGCTTGTATCCGCACATCAGCTCGTTCAGTTCAGCATCTTTCCTTTTTGTAATGTGAAGTTCACTATTTTCCTGCATTATCTAAAACCTGGGAAATGTGTTTGTCCATGGAACTTACCAGTTGCCCTCCTGTCTTAATTAAAGTATTTTTGTCTGAGCAGCTGGTAATCCATTTATTCAGGTGGGAAAGCCCAGAGTGTATCTAAAAAATGACTGAGTTCAGTATAGCTTTCTAAACCCATTAATAAATTGCTATACCAAGGCCTGTGAGTTAACACACAAATTACAGTATATGAAATAGACCGTTTGCCTGAAGAAGTCAGGAAGGCAACCTTTGCCTGGAGTAAATTCCTGGGATGTGGGATTTCTTCTTTTATTTGTTTCCAAATATGTATTTCCCCACAGTGGGAAAATCTGCCTTGGATTAATAAAAGGCCATGCCTTTAATAAACCACTTGACTACGGATTTTTTTTTCTCTTCAGTTGTCCAGCTGATGGAGTATTTTATAATTTTGGAAACTGTTTGTAGAGGTAGAGTCACTGAGACGTAGTCATACCCTCTCCATGTTCTTTATGCCTGGGCCAGAATATTCCCCACTGAGTAGTCAAGAAACATGAGGTGAAAGGCAGGAGAAGCAAGCACAGAAAATCTTGTGAAAGAGATCAGAGAAAATCCCAAAGCCTTTTTATTACAGATGACTGGGGGGGAGGGCTCTTTGATTTGTGTATCTCTTTTAAGGCACCATGACTCCCATTTGCCAGAAGTTTGTTAGTGTTTTCAACAGGTACAAGTTTCTTGCAAACTTTGCCTATTATATATTCCTAAACTGTTACTACCAGAGAAGAAACTGGAACAGAAGCAGCGAGTCTGAAAGCAAGAAAGAACTATATAAATAAGATCTTTCGAGGAGAAAGTGATCTCACGATGTTATAAATGGCAAAGTTATTTTCCATGATAAAGAATTTATTTAGGCAGGTGTAAAAGGATTGAGGGATCAACAGAGAAATTTATCCAAAAGTATTATCTAGCCCAGAAAAAAAATTAACTCTTTGCTCCCCCCATCATGCAACTTTCACATTGTTCTCAAGCAAAACTATTCATGTAGATAAAATACAGTAATCATGGGGCATTTAATAAGCAGGAAATAACATTCATCTGCCCACAATGAACAAAAAAGAAATTAAATCAAAAGGCTCTTCCTGAAGAAAAGGAAGACTGCTAAAAAAGGACAGCAATAAAAAAAAAGCAGACCAGAGCAAAAGATGTAATCCTAACATCGGACACACTGATGACAGGAGGATTATTTTCTACTCAGTACTGGCCAATGCTCCATAACCAAGGTTTCAAAAAGTTCTTGTATTTATTTTCCTTCTGTTTGTTTTTTTTCTCCTCTGAGATCTGTTTAGTTAGAGGTTGGAGGTATGGTAGAAACCTAGAAGTTTTGGAAAACATTTCTTCATGAACCAAATGGAAAGGAGCTTTGATTGTAAGCCATTTTCTTTTCCCTGAGACCATGCTGCCCAAGAAGGGTCCCTCTCCCTCTCCCCACCTGTCCTGCCAGAGAGCTGCCAGAAGTGGGTCTTGCTCTCCAGGAGCTTGCATGATCTGTATGCTACATGTACCTCATGTGAGTAATAAGTGGAAGACTAAAAGTGCTTTGAGATCCTCGATCTGGGTTGTTTTGAATGCTAAGCAGTGTAACTACTACAAAGCACTGGATATTCTGTCACCTTTATTCATCAAAACAAGAAGCAATGCCATGTTATATGCAGAATTATTCCAGAGGAATTAGGAAACAAGGATGTTACGTGTTTGTTTGCTTTAGCAGCCTCAGAATTTAAGAGGCAGGAGACGCCAAACTTCAGGCTGTCCATGAAACTGCAGATTGCCCTTGTTGTGTGTAAGACATAGAGGTACAGTCTTTCACTCCTCAGTACACACTTCGTTTCACAACCACTTCCTCACTCAGCACACCACTCTGTTGTAAACCAGAGACCGGAGCTCTGTGTCTTCCAAAGCCATGTGAAGACAAATCCAGCAGAAAGCTTGCCAGGTGCTCAAGGCCTAAGGAACAACTCAGGTGTCATGGAGGTTCTCCAGCACCTGTATAGGTGCTGGATCCATCAAAGATCTTCACTCACAGCTGGTTCCCAGCACAGATAAGCTGCTCTATTTTCCCCTGAGGACTACTGTATAGGCCAAATGTGGGTAGATTTGCACAGGGACAAATAACAGAAGGACACATCACACAAAGGTCATGTGCTCTGCTGAAGTTTAATATCCTTGCTCCAAAGTATGAGAATGCCAAAGCACACCAAAGAAAATAACTGAAGTTTTCTTTTAAGGTGAAGAAAACAACTTATTTTTATGCTAGTCTTGTTCTCAGTCTTACTGAGTCACTTGAGCTGCAATATTCAAAAGATACTCAGGCTGAGGAAAATACCTGGCCTGAAAATTTTCAGCTCAAATGTTAAAAGTTTCACAGATAGAAAACCAGGGTACTATAATGGGAACTGCTGGGCATCTTTCCTAATTGATGGTGCTACCAACCTATTGCATAGTCAGGACTTCACGTGTTTTGTTTATCGCAGTCTACATTATCAACTACTCTCCAGTAAGCTGAAAATAAGCAGGAAAATAGAGAGGAGGGAAGCAGAAAGGAGGCAGAACTACTGGCTGAACTCAGACCAGCCCAGAAAAACTGTTCTGTGGCCAGTCTGGGCAGTGAGAAACACTGAAGGACAGTTTCTTGTGTCTACCATGGCCTTACAAAGCTGTATCAGCCACATGGACATCCCGCTGATACAGAAGGCTTTCACAACATGAATAGTCTGTACCTCTCCCAAGGTCATGTGCCTGATACCCACAGCCAGTCAGACTGCTGCTTAAATGCGAGTGGAGCCATGGAGGCTGTCGAGATAAAATTATCACAGTCATCTTTCAGCAGATGAAAAAGAAACCTGAGATGTGTGCTCTGATTAGTGCAAGAAAGGGGATACCTCGACAATCAACAGGCAATTCTATTTGTGTGCCAAAAGGAAAACTGGAGCAGGTTTCAGACAAACCAACCTTCAGAGAAAGAGGAGCAAAATAATTCCTTCTTCTGAGGCAGTAAATGAGCATTTCTAGAGCCACGTGGCAACAGTGTGGTCAGGACTGTACCTCAGGTCTATCTGTGGGACTACAAGAAGCTCTCGGCGCTGAAGTCTCCTTTCCTAATTCACAGGACAAATTTAAGGTGTTTCTGCAATGATGCATGTAGGGCACAAAAGATCACACCTAGGAGCCAATCTCCAAACATTCGGTTTGCAGTTCTCAGAACAACTCCAATGAATTGAAAATTGGTGGAGGTTTAACAGTTTGACTTTTTATTTTCTACTAACTCCAAAATTAAAAACAACAAACAAGTAGCCTGCAACGTGCTCTTAGCCCAGTGTATGCTCAGTGCAGTTGTATGTGTGTGACCTATTAAAAAAAAAGGCAAAGTTTTAGAATTTTTAAGTGTCCATTGTGTAATAAACAGTTGGTATTACACAAATTTTAGTATCTTCAGGCAGGGAAAGACTTGATCTAGAATTGCAATAATGTATTTCATTTCCTGGGGTCATAAAGTTAAGCTATAAAGTTCTCATGTCAGGTCAAGAGAACTCCTGGCACACCAAAAACTCTTCCCTTCATGATGAATTACAGTGAGATAGAGCTGTCATTTGGAAGATTATAATACCAATGTCCTACTCAATAATTGTACAGGATGTTGCTTTTAAATTTGTAAGTGGGTTTTTGCACCTCTTACCTTTAGTAATGTATGATCCTATCTTTGGACTGCCTGTTACACTAATATGAAGTGACACTTCTTTACCAAGGGTTCAAATTTTAGTTGACCTTCCATTCTGCCATGGACAGGTGAATGAATCAGACTGTCAATTTTGTAATAACTAGTTGAATTTTACTTTTAATAAGATTTCCAGTGGAGATTATTTTCAAAGCAGTTCTACCTGTCAATTTTCTATGGGGTCAGAAGAACCGTTGTTCTGGATTATGAATTGCATATGACAGCATAAAACAAGGATAAATTACAAGTACAACATTTGATAAATAGGAGACAAAAGATAAGGATTTCACCTTTAATAAGCAGTGAATTGTGAGTACTAAGGTCTGGCATTGAAAGCAAAACAGGAGAAACTTGGCAAAGAGAGCTACACTTTAACAGTGTGATTGCCATGCACGCTTTCTATAGACTTCATTCAGATTTACAGCTGTTCGGCATCTCTGAAAATCAGACACAAAGGGGAATATTACATTTAAAGCTATGGAAAATATATGTGCACAATGCACTGTCCTCCACCACCAATATTTCTAGACCATGAAACAGGGTTACTTTATGAATGAAAAATGAACAAATTTATGAATGAATGGATGCCCTTTCCCAACAAGCCATTAGGGCAGAGGCAGTAGGGTGTCAGAAAGGTGGAGGGTTCTTTCTCTAACCCTCAGACAGTCTGTCCTTTGGGGTTTGACCCTACGAGGAAGGCTAAAACACAAAGTGGTCTTGGGATACCTTCACTTTGGTCTCCATCAAAGACCATCTCCCCTCCCTGCCCCACAACCACACACATCCAGTTTATTCAAGATTGCTGCTGGCCAGGTGAAAACGGAGGGAATGCCATTCCTCTCATCGCTCCTTAATCATAGAGGCTGTGAAGGGCACATATGTGCAACACCTTGGTCTACAGAGGGGTCATGGTAAAGAGAGAAATGGAAGAATCACTACAGATTGATCTGGAAGCACAGAGCATGAACCACCTGGGTTTTTCAACACAATGGGGCTCAGGATGGCATCAGAGCCAAAAAAGATTTGGTCTACCTTGCAATCTCTTTTGCCCAAACTTTAGCACTTAAAAAAGAAGATATTTTACAAGTGTTAAATCTGTTCTCCCCTGCTGCTTTTGCCACTTCCTGCAATATTTGGAGAATCCTGCTCTTTATATAAAAGCTAAGTTATCAGGTGTGGCTTTTAATTCCCCAAACCATCTCTCCTTTCTGATTTGTTGCCTACATCAACAAGGGAATTTAAAGTGACCCAGACCAATGTTGCTTCAAAACAACTGCAGTTCTGCAGCTGATCCTTTCCCCTGCCCAGCTTTCACTCCAAAGCAAGGGAGCTGAGGGAGAGATGCCTAAGGAAGCAGAACAGTGCTCTGCATCACTGCCCAGTGGTGACACGTCTCTTAATGATAATAATAATAAACCTGCTCCAAAAGCAGGAGTCAGACCAGACCCTGTGCTGGAAAGGTCACCTACCCCACCACCTCCACCATGAGCGTGCACCATCCAGGGAATGTCTCCATGGGCCATGATGGACAGACCCCAACTTCTCTGCTTCCTCCCCGAGTTGCCCAGGTACAAGGCAGCTCTAAGCTGCTTTCAGCTTCAGCAGTTGCTAAAATGCTGTACATTGTCAATGAGCGCAGTGTGGTGCTAAGTGAACTCTGCAACTCATGACTGGCATTGGAGCACATCCTACCAGCCTGGGGAAGGGGCAGAGGGGAGCTCGTGTTGCCATGTGTACAGACATGTCCTATATCTGAATGGGGAGTAGGGATACTATGCCTTAACGCAGGCAATTCAAAACAAGATTGCTTGAAGCTTTCTTCATTCCTCTCTTCCCTCTCCTTTGTTTTTCCCATTATTGGTGACGTTTAGAAATATGTAAGTCTGAAGCCAACCCAAGGGATAAAGACTTGTGAAGAAACAATAGCTCAGCTAGATTTATCAAGAGTTTTGTTCATTTGAGAAATCTGCTTACAGTGACCACAGATCCTGACTGAGAAAGTGTCTAAGCAGGCAAAGTCCTTGCCCATGAGGAGACCTGTTGAAATGAAGCAGCACCAAGCTCACTGTGGGCTTCCCTTAAAGACAAAGCTTGTAGAAATGGGCCCAAAATAAACCCTGTCCTATGTGTACAGATACATACATATATATGCATCTGTACATACATGTACATATATGTATATACACATGCATGCATATACCCTCACACTCTAGAGGTACCTCCACCTGGAGTCACCCAAACTAGCATATTTCAGCTTTTGCTTTTCAAATCTGTGACAAGACTGTGATGATGGAAACTTAAGAAAGTTTCAAAAGCCCACAAGCATCTTCAGTGAAAAGGCTTTTCACATCATCTTTGTACTCAAATGTACAGTATTAAAAAAAATCATTTTAATAGCTGACTCCTTATAAATGATTAATGTATTGTATTGCACGTAAGTGCTCTCCTGTTTCTAGGAACATCTAGTTGGGTAATATTCTCATTTGTGATTCATATGCATGTTCTTTTATAATTACAGTGAAATAACAGTTTCTGGGGAAGTGGGTTTTAAAAGTATGTCGGGTGCTACATGAGAAGATCAAAGTATAGTAAAATTTACATGGTAGCAAAAATCGTGCATGAATAACGGTACCAACTTTAACAATGGACTGAACAAACACATGTCATTCTAAACAGGATGGACTGACTTTTTCACCCTAGCAATTAATCGCGGAAGGCTACATTCAAATGAACAGGCTGAGCAGATAAGCTCGCACGTATCACCACAACCATTTGCTTCAAAAATATATACATATACGTGCCTGGGTTCCCATTGGCTGGGAGACTCTCACTGCAAGATGCCAACACAGACCTTAACACATAGGGTTTGGGATCCTATAAACGGAGTAAATGCACATGTAAAAGCTTCATCAGCAAATACTAAACCAGGCAGTCTTTATTTCAGTGAGCAGAGAGGCAGCCAGAGCAGCTGGAATGACCTCAAGTTCATATCCCAGTATTATCAAGAAGCAGGAAACAACTGCAAAACGTGCCAGATATGGCACATCAGGATCTAGCCACCTGTTGTTTCGCTTTAGTGAGGGAAGACATTGAGGCAGTGGCTGGGAATGATATTTTGCTTGGCTGTTTGAAACAAAAGGAAATACTTTCCGTAGACACGTGCTCAGCAGAGCATTGAACAATTCTAACAGCAGATCATCTCCAACTTCAAGCAAAATTCCTCATAGCGTCCGCAGCACTTCTACTACTGCCCATGCAGCCCTGGTAGGGTTGCTGAATCTCACCTGTCAGTGCTAAAAACTGCAAAATAAATGGGTTTCCAGCTTAGCTATATGCATTCGGAACCAAATTGTTCAGATGTGGGGCTTTGGCATTTATCTTAGTAAAAGTAAATTGCAAGTGCAGCGATCAACCAGTGAGCAGCAGTCTTTGTGGAATTACTCAGTCATCTAGACTGATTACAGAACACACAGGTTAGCTTACTGCTTCCCAAATATCAAATAAAAATAAAACCTGAAGAGGACACCCTAAGTCTGACTTAAACAATTGAGGCAATGAGCACAGAACAAAACATGTCAGAAGTAAAGGGGTTTTTGTCCAGAAAATTATAGAGCTAGAATAAAAGTTATAAATTTGTTCAGAAAAAAAGAAATGCAGAAAATAACATTTTACCTATACAAAGTTTATTTTTGAGTAATTGTATTGAAATGCAACGCTTTGAAGGCAATATACAAGTATCACAATGCTCCTTTAATACAGAGCTATATGGATCTTATTTTGCCAAACTAAGCTAGAGAATAGAGAAATCTCTGTGGCTTAAATTGCTCTGAGATTTCTGTATAGCCTCTTTGCAGAAATAGTAACCTGCAATGTCATGTGGTAAAAGTAGCAACTAAGGAGATTCAGCCTGAATGTCCTTCTTCATTCCCAGGTGAACAGAAAGCTCCATGACTTGTGTCCAAATATTTCGAAAGCATCAGTACAAGGGAGTGACAGGTATTAAAGACACCCCCTACCTTCCCCAATTACATGAACTATCAGATTGAATAAAGAAAACTTCCCCCCCCCCCCGGCTATGGCATTTATTTTCATTCCCCTCAACAGCAATCTAGTCTTCTATGGGATGTAAAGGCACTTCAAACCCTGTAGTGTGAAGGCCATGAACTGAATTAACTCAAAGGCTAAAAAATAATTTAAAAATTCTAGTACCAATATTGAATACAGCAGTTTAAAATGGCATAATCATTATGAAGTCTGTGTAACTGTTTGTGTATATGAAGGGCTTCAGGGCGATGGAAAATGTGGAAGATTTTCTCTGATGCTGACTGTAGTAAAATTCGAAGTGGCTTGTAGCCCTTGGATGTCCTGCAAGGCCCTGCTTGTGGGACCAGCTCCCACACTAGGAAATGCTATTCTCTCACTGAGAGAGATAACACAGGCAAAGCTTTCAGCTACCTTTCAGCTGTGGATGTCAGGAGGCCTGCCAGGTCCCTATGTGTGTGTGCCGATCTGCCACCTGATGGTGTGCTGGAGGCAGAACCTGGTGGGACCATCCCCACACCTTGTCCTTGGGCTGCACTGGGGGAAAATACAGAAACACTAGCAAAAAGAGAAGAAGCACGGTGCATTCAAGAGGCTCCTTGGTCTGGACAGTGGAGGGACCAGGATTGTTGGCAGCACTGCAAAAAGTACCTGCCATGCTGCTTGCGCCCAGGCTGGGAGATACAGGGCCTGTTCTCACCACTGCTGTGGGATCGCAGGTAAAGGGTGGCATGTTCCTGTATTTCTGCCTGCCTGCTCGGTTGTCCACTCTCACCCATCCCGAGTGTGGTCAGCAGGATCACTCTTTCACTGTGTCTGCATGCTATGTGACTCCAGTGTTGCCTGGGCTTTCATGCTGTACTGTTGCACAGTAAAAACACTGAAGGTTTTCTGCTGAGACAACAGTCAATAAAAAACACTGCCAGAAAACCCAAGCAAAAGCCACCCCCAACAACAAAGAGAATTCAGGGTGCACAAAACAAGTCTACACTGTTAACAGTGTTGTGTGAATAACTTAACAGCCCTTTTCTACCTTCACCCTCTGGTAGTACCAAAAGGTTTTTAGAAAGCACTCCAAAAGCATGAGCCCAACTCTAAGAGGCTAAAAATCTTAACAGAATTTGCGCATGGAATTCCTTTTTTTTTTTTCATAAGCTTCAGAAATACATTCTTTGAAATCCCCAGTGCTCTTCCATCAAACAATGTGAAGGTGAATAAACGTAGCAAAGAGCAAAGGCATTATGGGGCAGATTCTTCTCCGCCTTTCATTGCATTGAACAGCTGCTCGCATCTGTACCATGAGTTCAAAGCTTGAATAGAAACTTTGTCACTGTCTGAAAAAGACTGCACTCTGTATCAAAAAGCACCCATTCACATTTTCAACAGTATTTTTTTCTCTCCAAGAAGAAAGTTTTCAAACATAAATAGTATTTCTTAAAGCCACTGCCAGTCCCCAAGCACTCCCCACGAAAGACAGTTAACCGCACCCTACCCGTAGAAATGATGCTCCTCCGATCACTTGCTCTGTTCCCTGCTTCTTCTGCCTCAGAGTGCTCAGATCAGATCCTGCCCCAGAGAAAAAGCAGAGTCAAAGGCTTGGGATACTCAGAGCTGAGTCCTGGAGTCAGGCTGCAGGAGGATCACGGAGTACTGGGCTGAAGCAGCATGGAAGGGAGACATATCAAAGTGCACTATCGCTCAACCATCACGCACAGGTAATTGAGAGCATCTTAGTTCAAAACTGCTGGTCACCATCTGGTGATAAAATAAGGAGACACCAAGTGAGTTAAAGAAAGCTTACGCATACTGGGATATTTTACTTACACTGCATAATGAAACACATTGTCACCTCCATTCATACTGTCACATCTTTCCCAGTTTAACAGTTTAATACAATTTGTGTTAGCTTTGTCTCTCTTTCACTTCAATTACCAGCTGATTTTATCTTTCCAACAGATTGCATTGCACATGCACGTGTACATAACCTTCCAATTCAAGACAGTTCTAACATGAAAGGAAGTTAAGTGCAAAAGAGAACAGCTGAGACATACAAAGTTGTGCCACACCTTAAAACAGGCACAGAAGAGAGCCATTGGGATGAGTATGTTAAACAAGGCAGAATTTAAGGGTTAAAAAAAAAAGACAGAACTGTGGCGCTCTCCCTACTTCATAACTCTTACATGCATATCATATGAATCCTGGGACAGTGGCAAAATTATGCCTAGCTGACCTTTAAAAGAATGAATAATTTCCTAACACGGCGAGATGTTTTAAATATACCTAACAACTTTAAGCAGCCAAAGTGCTCTGCTTCTAATTATTTTTGCTACATATGAAATATTTGAGGAAAACGTATACGATATCCTTAATTTGTTAATTACCAGCTGGCTCCTACTGTGCATTATTAAGCTACTATGGCAGTGACTAATGCCTCTGACAATACTAAATTACCAAGAACACCTTGTGGAGGAATGTGACCTGAGCAGCCTGAAAAGGACTAGCTGCAGGTGTTTATTTTCAGATAAGGGTGGTTTATTAACCCAGGCATAAGACAACAAGCATTAAATACCACACGCACAAGTTCTGAGGAGGAGGGCTGCATCCCAAGCCCCACATGCTGCCTACCCCATGGGCACCGCCATGCCCCATGGCCGGAGTAACACAGACACTTGTGTTTCACACTGTTTGCTCATGGGACAGATGTGGAGAAGCAAGAGTACCTGGGATTTCTCTCCGGTGCTGTTTTAGATGCTGTGGGCTCTGCAGCCGTGGACCCCTGCTCAGTGACTTCAGCAGGGGTGCTGGATGTGCAGAGGTGGTGACGCACCATGCACTGACGTTCAGGGCTTCTCCACTTCCAGCCCACAGTCCCACATGCTCACACTCGCACCGTTTCAGAGGCTCAGTGTCAGTGCAAGTTTGCACACCCAAAAAGGGCCAGGCTCTACACCATCCCTTTTTGCATTTCAGCAATTCCCTGACAGCAAGCACAAAAGGCAACTCCTGCTGAAGTGAGGGCAGGCTGCAGCCATTCCCTTCAGCGTGCGACAGGCAGGGCTGCTCAACTGCAAGGGACACCAGGCAGGGTGTCTGGGGGTCTCAGGGATGGCAGGGACTTTACATGGGGGAAGACGAAGAAAATATGATTGCCCATAAAAGGTTCCTCTGCACAGCTGCAGCCCAGGCACAGCCCTTTTCCTCTGAATATGAGTCGGTTTTTTTTTTCAGTCAAAGCACTTTCTGCCAAATTGATTAGATTAATAACATTATAGCTTAGACAGGAACTTACACGTTTTAGTACTAAATGTGTGAATTAACATTACTTTCCTTTCCAAATCCTTCTAGAGTGGTTAGGAAGGCCAGTCTTCTCTTGCACAGTTGCATTATAAAATTGCTGAACAAACCTGTTCTGCTGTAATGGGAAGGGACACATTTTCTTCCCTACTGTAAGTAGGTCAATGAAAACATGATGTTGTGAGGATGAAACTGTTTTCCTCCATCCTCTTCCCCCTAACGGTAGTTTCAAATCATTCTGATTTAATTATGTTTGTAGTGTTAGCTGTAATAACATTGCAAGGTTATTAACAACTGATAAATCGGTGGTCCTAAACTCTGGAATTTTTGCTTCCTTGCAGGCTTATTCTAGCCTGAGGTATATGCATGCAATTCCTACACAGGGCACGTCATTGCACAGTTAAGAAAGGCCTGCAAAGAAATCTGGATGTGAAATGCAACAATACATTATGAGGCACAAAATTGTAACTCTCAGCTCTGAGATTCACACTGAGCTTTTACATCAATGTGATCTCTTTTTGAGGATGAAATTCTGACTGTCATCTCTATATCTAAAGTAGCTACACTGTGAACAGTGAACTTGCTCTGAATTAATACTGGCATAAACAAAGCCAGACTATTTTCAGTAGAACTATTCCAATTCATAGCACCTGGAAACTTCTCTACAGGCATTTCATCAGGAGGGGTTAACCTGTAGCTGGAGAAATATTTAACTTGCAGTTATAGCTATCTGAATACTAAATGCAATTAAAGCCCACTGGCAATAAAAAATACATTTGTGGGGAGACCCTCCCCCCCAAAACAGAAAAAGGAAAAAAATTACTTTACACTACAGAGAACGTAGAATGCCTAAAGTCTTATCAACTGAAATTTTAAAAAAAAACAAAATAGGTGTTGCTTTTTTACTGACTGCCTCTCTCTATTTTAGAACAGATGGTGTAAATTATTTTTGTTGACATTATCTGGAAAAAGTAAAAAGTAATTAATTCAGCACATGTAATGCCTGTTGTAAACTCTCACTCACCCACACAAGCACTCCAAAGGCCCCCTTCTGCAACCAAATGTTTGCCATAGCAAAGGTTACACGCTCTTACAACCCACTCCTGACATCCTCATCCTGAAAACAACAGGACAGTAAAGCTAAGCACATACAAGTGGTCACCACTCTGTCCTCAGCATCAAATTTTTACCCTATAAAAACCCATGACTTCAAAGGGGGACTCGCATTTCATCCTAAGAATCCAATTACGTGTTTCAAATTTAGGATGGATTTTCAAGTGCCAGCTGACAGAGTGATGTCCCCAAGTATTTCAGGACAACAACATTTGAGCTCAGATGCAAAGCCAGCTGTTTGTGCCTTAACCACTTACCTAAGGAACATTTCAAAATGAGGAAATTATAAGATGATTAAGTGCCTCTGTACCTCAGCAAAACACATCCCACTCTGCAGAGACATCTTTCCAACCAGAAATTACAAAACATGCCTTTCATTAAGAAAATAATTCTGTGTGCAGTATTATCACCAGTATTAACAAATCACAAGGATGGTAGAAAAGATATGTAATCCACCTCCCACTGTGAGATAAAGATACACTTCACTCATGTTTATTAAAGCCATTCCTAACACCTCCAGCAACCGGAGACTCCACAACCTCCACTGACAGTGTATTTCAGGGATAACATTTTCCTAGGCTTTACTTCTTCTTTCTTGCTTCACTTTAGACCCATTTCTCCTTGTCTATGGGCACAGAAATGAGACTACTGGCCTCCTCTTTAAAACAGCCTGTTCTGGGCTATCTATGCTTGAAAAACTGCCTGTCTCCTACCTGCTCTCAGGCAGGCTGCTTTTCCTTAGGCACTGAAAACATAAATGTTTCAGGTTTTTCCCCTGGAAAATGTCCTCTGTATCTCTGGTCATTTTTACTGCCCTCCTCTCCACTTCCAAAGTGGCTGGCATTCTCCTGAAGAGCAGTGCTCCAAACCGAACATGGGACTCCAGCTGAGCACTCACCAACATGGAGATTATTCGCTGCGGGCTGTACTCCCATATGCATCCCAATATCATGCTTTTTTTTTTTTTCCTTTCTATCATGCAACAGGTCAACGTCGCTAATCCACGTTCAACTGGAGATCCACAGTAACCCCTACCCTTTCCTGAAGAGCTGCTGTCTCACCAGCTGTTCCCCAGCCTGTACTCGTGTCAAGAGCTACCAGCATACAGCTCAGTGAACCCTCTGGAGCTACGTACCACACTGTCAGCCTCTGTGCTCCTGGTGAGCCAAGCGTGCCCTTGAGATACTGCCTCACAAAATGCACTGAGTTGTGTATAGTTCTTAATTAGCACACAGTGAAAAATACTGCAAATGCAGCAAGGACTGGACCAATATTTGCATAACCTTCTCCTCTTTTTATTTGCCTGCTCTATCTTCCAGGGGCAGGGTGGAAAAACAATTAGGACTATTTCTTCCAAGGCTGCAATATCCAATTTTATTTCCTTGCTCTATATTGAGTCTGTCAGTACATGCAGTCATGACTAATACAAGCCCAAGCAGGCATCTACCATGGTGTACAACAGAAAAAGGATAGGACTAATGACCTGTGAAATAGGTATGGCCAGACATGGCTAGGTTGAGGTTGCTTTCTGGCAAAGCTTGGTTTCTCTTGGACATAACGCAACGGATGACTTATTTAGTACTTTACATGCACAGTTACAAAAGCTGAGGCTTTGTGCACAAGAAATTTATTTCCACTTTCAGGAAAAGTGAGTAGCCTGAAAAATTACTGGTCTATCTACTTACTTTGTGCTATTTTTATAGAGAATACACTGTTTCAATGTGGGTGGATATTAAACAGTGTAACTGCAAAGATTAGGCTCATTCAGCCCAAGTTACCACCCATTTATGAGTAACTGTGTGTGTCTCTCAGCAGAGACATATTCACCTTTCAGTGAAAATGCACCGTCCTGCAAAGAGTTCACCTAAGCCTGGAAACTACTTTTAAAAACATGGCTTTTATCTCTAGCACTTTGAATTCTATTTAGGAATACATCACCAGATTTAATGTAGATGAAGAACTTACCTTTTCTTGGATTCTTTTCAACCATCTACTACCTGTTTATTTATTTAGCTGTATGATTTCTGAAGTTGTATTTACTATCTCCTAGACTCACATAATTGCTTCTTGCCATCATCATTTTAGCAAGTTTCCTCTGCTTACGCCCACTTCCTACTATATAACTTTTTTCAGTTGCTCTGCTAAATTTCATGCTTATCCTGAAATTTCACATACCAGATATTAGTCTACCAGATATTAGTCAAGCTGAATGTATTATTTATACATTTTCAGCAGTTTTCAAAGCTAAAGTTATGGAAAAGAAATACTTTTATCTAGAAAAAAATCTTTTATCATTCTTTTGCGGAGAAGCATTCATTCCTCCATGCTTTCACACAAAAACTTGAAATCTGGCAGGCAGGTACAACTGTTATCTTTCTGCTGCTATCAGCAAACAGCCATTGAACTTATTGACAAAAGGCATATTTCATCTCCCTCCAATGATGGTTCACGGGGAGCTCTAGAGCTTACAAGTGCAAGCGATTGCTCTACCAGCTGAAGGTCTGAACCTTGCTGATGACTTCTGTTTGAATGGACATGGGTCAGTTCAAGTGCTCGGGGGGTTTCTTGCAAGCCACACACAACTTCTTGTATTGGAAAATGTGTCTCCTCCAGAAATCTCCTTCCTAACTGAAAGACTGTGTAGGCAAGTGGAGGAGATGGAACAAGGACTTGTGCTGAATTACCACTTCTGGATGTGCTGCCAGCCTGCCCTGGTTGCTGTGACTATGTGTTTGATGGGTCAGTCAAAAATGCATCCAACTCTATGGCTGGAAATAGAGGAAAGACAACTTGGGAGGTTGGGATAAAGAGCATTACCAAAGGCCTGTCAGGTGGCAGAGAAAGGTGGGAAGCCAGGATGCAGAATAGGTTGTAAGGGAAGTAACATGATAGATGGCATTATCAGAAGTGGTTGGGCTTTTATTAAAAGAAAAACGTGACGTTTACAGAATAGCCTGGCATGACTCTCAGCTCCATTAAACTGTCCTTGCATTCCTGTACCAGCATAACACAATTTGTACCTGCATTAAACTAATGTGATTTATTTTGCTTAATAAGACATGCAAATTGATCAAACTTTTAAGGACAAAAATAAAACCATAAAACTTTGCATTTTGTTTGATCTGTTTGGAAATCTGTTTGGAAACACATTTTGTTTGTGTATATTCAAAGAAAAATGAATAATTGTAATAGCAATTAAAAATACACATCAAATACCAACATAAATGCTTCCGAACTTGGATCTATGATGTGCCTTTTTCTTGGTTTCTAGTCTGCAAGACTGGCCAGCTCTCCTAGATTAAATTTAATTTCTCAAGTAGGCAAGGAAGCTTTCAGTTACACAAATTAGTTAGGACTCCATGTTAAGAGTGGTAAGATTTCAGAATTATCAACTCAAAAGTTAGAAAATGTTTTAATCAAAGTGTTGCCTTTGTAATTTAATGCATTTTTTTTAGATGTAAAGTTAGTCATTCTGAAGTAAATTTATAGGAAAAAAAGAATGGTCTAAAACCAGGGAATGTATTATATTTCCTAATCACACAAATGATACCATAGTTCTCTTAATGCAATATAAATGAGTTGTGTATAAAAAAAGGGGAGGACAGAAACACATGATAGCCAAACTATCACTGCTTTATAAATCTGTAAAGAATCAAAAGCCTTTCCTGATCTTGTTCCAAGGACAATGTCCCATTAAGAATGAACACGGACTGTAAAGGTGTAATTACTAGAAAGCATATACTCTTGTTAAACGGTATATTTTAAAAATGTAGCAGGAAAGCCTAAGATTACTAACTAATTCTATCTGCAGCTCTTATTTGGTAATGAGAATTCCAGGACAACTTCACTCCAGGCATGTTATTCTGTGCTTTGCCTGTGCTTACTTTCACTGTGTTTAAAAGAACTAGTCACAAATTGTCAATAAATTGTTTTTAAAGCCTACTTGCTCACAGACTTTTGTGCCTGCTGCTTTTCTCTCTTTTTTTTTTCTTTTAGGTTCCACTGAGTGCAAATGTTCTTACAAATTTACAAGAAGGTATTTCATACCAGAGTAGTCTTATCCTTATAAAAGATATAAAAGAAAATAAGAATGCAGCACTTAGGTACCACTTTTCATCTCTTGATATCAGAGCGCTTCACAGAACTGGGCAAGTATTACTGTCACCACTCTCAGAGAGAAAAGGATACGCCAAACCCCCTGCATTACTTGTCAAAGATCACAGGCACAGAAGCCAACTCGTTCCCTCCTTTGCCCTAGGGAAGGTTATGTTCAGCAAACAGTTACCAGCATGCCAAGATATAAATTAATAAATAAAGATTCATTATTTCCACTGCTTTCCTATCTCTTCTTTATTACTCAGAGTAAAATCCTCAATTCAGGTTTTATAGCCAAATACAGCAAGGGGCCATGCAATTGGTTCTGATACAGGAAAGATACAGTAAAACTTGGCTTCCTGTAATATGCCCCTGCCAGGGAGGATGATTTTCTCGAGACTATTAGGTATTAGGCAGTCTCTCAACTACCACAGCTGCAATTAGATGCATTTTTAAGCATCCTATTAGTGGGAAGTATCACTGTGTTTCCAGGTAAAGTCACTTCATACAGTAAGAATTAGCTCAGGAAGTACTTTACTCCCTGATACACCAGGAGCCGGAATCAATAGTAAGTGCAGGAGGTCCAACACCGCTCGGACTGGAGAGTTCCCTGGGTTTCCACTCATGGACTCTGAGGTGATAAAGTGGCTGCACAGGACATCACAATTGCATTAGTTTGGGTTGTGGGACTTTTTTGAGTTCTTTTTTTTACAGAATTACAAAATTACAGAATTGAGGCTTTCTACAGAGTACTGGATTGTATAAAGCATTGACTGTCATACTCTGCCAAAACAAATTAGCTGCTGTCGCTCCGAGCAGATTCATTAGGAGCCAGAGGAAACTGTATCACTGTGAGCTGCTTCTAGGTACTTTTGAGCTCGGAAGAATGCCAGCACATTGTCAGGGAACCTTGGGGAAACAGTCCTTAAACTCTTTATCAACCAGTTCCTGATGATACTCCTATTTTCTTAGTTATGGTAGAATGACCACTGCAAAAAGCTTGAAGATGAGGCTACAAACAAGTATTTAGAAAGGAAAAAAGGATCATGACAGAGAGAAAGAAAATGGGAACCATACACAATAACTGTAAAGTCTAGCAAGGAAGGATTTTAACACCCATAAGCATATCCCTGCCACTGGTTTTAGCAGGGTTGACAAAGAAAGAAGCATAGGATTTATTAAGGGAAAAAATGTTGCAAATCCATTTTCACCTCAGAAAGCATGATTTTTCTGAATTCTCATGACAAAGTCACTTACAACTTAATGGTAATGGGAAGGGAGGGACTGTGATCTGTCTGCTCCAGAAACAGACTTGTTACTAGTACTAGCCACGACGAAGCAAGGCTTGTCCCTATGCAACACCAAACAGCCAGCTCCTCGGAGCCAGAAAGCATGGCACACGCTAGTGACAAGCACTGTACCAGCATCAGAGTAGCACCTCAACCACTCACACAGTACCCAAAACCAGGAGGCACCAATCCTTCAGCTGTATTCCTGTGCTCCTGTCATCGATGCTCTGTCCCTTGCTTAATCTCCCTGCAGCCCGGGGCCTCCATGATCTCTCTCTCTCTGTAGTAGCAAGAGGCAGGGGCTGGGGGCAGGCACCCTCTCACCCTCCCATCCCCTCTGCCCCAGCAGCATTTCTCGTCTCCCCCTGTGTGGGGTTAGTGGGGGTCCTGGGAAAGGGGAGGGAAGGAAGGGAAGGCTGTAGTGAGGCAAGAAATCCAAGAGATCAAGGAGAAGAGGGTGTCACCACCCCCAGCAACACCTTGGTACAAAAGCCTTTAAGAAAAGGATGCCTCCCTCTTTCTCCTTCCTCCCTCTCCGCTTCCCAGCAAATCCGAGTCACCTGAGAAGCACAGGGCTAGTGGGGGAAAAGAGGACAGAAGAGAAGGAGAGAGAGAGAGGAGAGATGTCCCAGTCCCTACCTCCTGCCTTGATAAAGCTAACACACCCTTACTCAAAAGCCTCAGCAGTATCGTGCTGCTTCGTGGTACCATCATCACCGTGCACATGAAGTACCACATTCACCCTAACTGTGCAAAATTCACCCTAAGAGCTGGCCAAGGATTTTCTGTCCCAGAAAATTATAATGCCAACATTATAATAATGTATAAACTATACCAAATACAGCAACATTTTCTATGGGAAAATATCAGTTTATTGAAGATTTTCCATTTACTGCTAGGACAATTGGAAGATGTTATTTCAGGTGGAATAGATACACCAGAATATATTTTTTAAAGTCAATCCAACACCATACTGTAGTTCTTTACCCTGGGAACTCCCTGTTCCTGGGTCAGATGCTCATTCCCTTCCAGGAACAAGGTTTTTCAGGCAGCTTGACTTCCCAGAATACAAAGCAGGTTTCCTTGTGACGAAGCTCTCCAGTGCCTGTTGGACATTTAATTATGGGAGAAGGGTCTCAGATAATGAAATGGGGACATCATGCTCCTGAACTATAACTTCTGAAAAGCAATACACTGTGGTAGGGAAATGCAATTTAATTTTGAACTGACTCAGGAATTTCCCATGGAACATTAATTCTATTTTCTGCTCACCTCTGAATGTCAGTCTACTTTTCTCTTTAGGAAGCTTATAAAAGGTGCAGCAAACTTCTACTTCCAAATCTGTAGATTCCTCCTCCCTCCCACCTCTTGCCATAGCCCTGGGGAGGGTGCATGTGAAAACAGAAGCCTATTGTGCCAAGCCTTATCAGAGGTGATGCCTAGCCCGAGGAACTGCTATCTAGATACACAATACAGAAATGTAATAAAGGTATTTCCACCTCCTTCAGGTTTGCAGGGGCTCTGGGAGCTTACACAACTTGCACAAAGCTGCGCAGGATCCTGTGCAAGAGCCAGCAACTAACCACAGCTTTACTAAGCCCCACTGCAAGTTTTTACTCATCTTGACACATTTTGTCTCAAAGTTCTTTCACTTCAGTACCAGAACAAATATTACAGTGATACCTTAATGTAAGTAATGGTTAGCCTGGAAATTCAGCATGGGACTGAAGTGTTGAGCTAGTCTGAGCTAGTTAAAAGAACATCCAAGTAGTACAAACTGTAAGAGAATTGGCTTAAATGTAATTTCTCACCCTTGCAGTTGTTTTTTCCAGATTTACCTTAAAGGTTATATATTTCCTTCTTTGTCCCCTACATCTAACCATGCAGAAAACACTTCACAGCAGATTTGCTCACCAGATGTTTTGCAAAATTCAGGTAAACTGATCAATAGGGATGAACTCTATCAAAGGGAAGAAAGGTAACAAAACATACCAGCTGCATCGTCTTTCCTTCAAACAGAAAAAACATTTCTATTTTAGTTCACCCAGTTCCACATATTTTGCAAGGCACAGACTGACATTATGTGAGTCTCTTCGGCACTATCTCTAACCAAAAATGTCAGGCGTTTCAGTTATCTGCAGACAGCACCTACTTCCTACGGTTATTACGGGCAGCGCTAACACGTCAGGAATTCTGAGTATGTTTGGGTGAACTGCCACCAAATCCAAAGTTAGGAGCTCCTCTACTACGAGTGTAAAACATGCGTCCCCAGCATAAATGGTAAAAACAATGCTGGCATTTAGGCGATTCTCATTCAAAGCACAGACTCAGATGAAATTCTCAGAATACAAGTTCTTCCTATATAACAAACATTACATCTAACTTCCCACTGAGTTTCTGATATTTCAAAATTATTTTTGCCCACAGGAACACCACAACTTCGCCAGAAGTATTTGAGAAATAGCCTGAAAAAAAATTAGTCAGTGAAGTGATGTATCTGCTAGATACTGAAATTACTTCTGATAAATTATAGAAAGAACATGATAGCCTGGATCTTCTTTTTACTCACAAACTGACTATTTAAGTGAGGACTATCAGGGGAATGTGCACATTTTTAAATTACCACTCGGACTTTGTTCAGAGGAAACAAGAGGGCCAAAACGTTAAAAAAAAAAACAAACCAAAAAAACAACAAACAAAACCAAACGCCAAGTAAAGCATTATTTGGGAACAAACAAAGAAAAAGGCTGATTTTAATCAACCCTATATTGTGATCAAATTCACACATGAGGAAATAGTAGGTAAGTGAAACCACGGCCAAACAAGCAAGCAAACATGTGGAAAACTCTCTCACGTGGAAAACAACTCACTTTTCAACTTTGTAATAATAAGCAGCATTTCAAACAGCATATCCCACTAATGAAGAGCAAAGGTATATAACAAAATTTAGCTGATAGGAAAACAGCACTCACAACTGTAATGGTAAGATTATTAAAGCCCAAGATTCCCTAGGTGCACCAAGACAAGTAACCTTGTGAGTTAACACTTCACTGAGGATTAAAGTTCAAATAATCTGTATGGGGAAAACAAGGGGGAATAAATTGCACGGGGAAAGCATGACATAAATTTATCTGCCTCATCCCACAGGAACTGCCGAGTGCTCTGAAAGCAGAAGCAAAGCCCAGAAGAACCACCCTAGCAAATGTATGCAAAGGCAAGCTTCCTACTTACCCTACGGTATGCACCATGATCTCTTTTGCCACCTTAGTAATTCCAAAGAATCCAGAATGATGTTCTTTTTAAGGGAATATTAGAGTCGTTAGAGGAGACAGAGGCAAGCTGACAAGCAGAGCTTTGCGAGAAGCCAGGCGGAGAGGGGCGAATTTAAACCCTGGCTCAAGATGCTGTGTTATTCTGCGTCTATCTTTAACTTGTAAATGATTTGGTTTCACATTCCTCTGAAGTCCTGCTGGCAGATGCCTTTGCGGAGCTTTACCAATCGCAGGCGCCCGGGCCCCCTCCCTTCGTAATCCCTCCCTCTCCTCCAAGCCTCCCACTCCACCCCCATCTCCCCCATCCCCACCTCTCCTCCCCGCCACACACACACACACACAGAGGCAGAGCGGGTTTGGCCGGCGGGGACCGCACCGGCTTCCAGCCCCGGCCGGCCCGCCGCAGCCCCCGCTCGCCGCCCGGGGCCAGCCCTCCGCTCCCCGCCCGCAGCGCGCACGGTGCCTCCCCAAAACTGCCGTGGCACGGCCGGCCGACGGGCGGTGCGGCCGTACCCGAAATGACGGCTTGTGCCCAGTTAGGTAAAGTCTCTCGGGCTGGAATCCCGGAGTCGCCGACTGAATCGCAGTCAGCAAACGGGGTGGAAAGCAAGCCCTGTCTAGTCTGCGCTAGTTCTGTAGGGGACTCCGGCCAGCCGGGGGGGGGGCGGTGGGAAGGAAGCGTTTCACCCCTAGTTGTATGAAGCTTCCGCAGAGACTCGTATTTCGATGTTGACAGCACTTGTGCCTGTGCGGAGGGCTGTACTGAGGAATGGTGTATTAAAAAAAAAAACACAACCCACCAAAAAAGATTTTACCAGATCTTAAACACAAGGCTTCTAAACATCCACTCTTGGTAAATCTGTGGCTCCTTCCAGTAACTCTGCATCACAATGTTGTTCAGAAGTCAGACTCTAAAATAACCAGGCTACTGATTTATGGCAGCATTCGAGGAGATTGAGTGGGGAGAAAGGCCCTTCCATGTAACCCAGAAAGTCAGTTTCCCTACCAGAGACTTCAGGAGTCATTGACACAAAAACCCCTGGCTCTTAATATCAGTCTTCTGAAGCAGCCCATTTTTAATGTGTAAATGTGCATTCAGTTGAATACTGCTTGCCATCAAGACTGCCTCATCTCAGACATGGGTGGGAATGGAACAATCCACAAGACTCCATGTAAAACATGTGAATTATTGGACACTTTCAGTTGAAACCGGAAAATATCAGTTGACAATCACACCAATTCAAACAGATTATCATGGGGAATGTCTCTGGTCTACAGTCTTCAGCCTTTGTCTCAGCTGCTGCCAAGATGGGTTCGTACCCAAGGATGCAGCCAAGCAAGCAGCTAGCACAGGCCGGGGTGGGAGTGGACAAGGTCAAGCTGCGTCGAGAATCACTTAGCTGAAAACATGGTTTATAAACACCTTGCCAATGCCCTATTTGATGAGGCATTACACTTTTCAGAGCACCAGTGTAGAGAGGCTGGGCTGATTTAGTAGTAAAAGTAATCATGTGCTTCAGGCTAACAAAGGGAATGGCTCAAAACTGGAAAGGCCTATAAGGGGGGTAAAAGAATCATCCAAAGGGCTGTATCTTACTTAGTGTGCATGAAGTAAGCCTGTACTTCATCTCCTGCCAGCTACTCTTCATGATGCCGTTTGATAACATATACGTATGTTTGATAACATATGTATAACATTATATAGCTTGATAAAACAGTAACTCCACAGCCATTTTCATGGTCGGTCCCACAGGCAGGAAGGCAAGGGCTCCTCTTAACCTGGAGTCAGCCTGGTTGGGTTCATGGGCCTGGAAAAGTTGCCAGCAACATACAAACAGTAAAGAATAAACTAGCTGACAAGACAACTCCTGAAAAGTTGAAAGATTTATTTGGAATCACTAACCTTTGTTACAATTAGCAATGCCAGACCTCAGTATGTTTAAGGCCTGCCTTGCACTTTTAAACAGCACTTTAAAAACTCCAGCAAGAGAAAAACATGCCATGGACTTCCTGCCAGACAGCAAAGAAGTCACTTCACTTCTTTGCCTTGGGTCCTAAAACTCTGTATTGCTGATAAAACCGTTCAGGGAATGTGTCTTATTACTCAGTTTTAGGAGCTGCAGTGAACTGCAGGAAGGCTGCCTGGCACTGCTTTCCAATGAAGCCACCTCGAACACTGCCGGCTTACAAATCTGGTGGAGCACAGAAAGTCACCGAGCCACAGTGTCTCCCATTCAAATGGAGCAATTTCATATAATGCAATGAGAATATCATACCTCACATCCATTTTTTTTCAATTGTAAGGATGTCAGACTGGAAGGGTAGATGATCACTAGAAGCAGAGACCAAATGTTAACATTAGGTCTTAAAAAGCACAGTGCTTCAGATGCTCAGAGGCACAAAAGAGAAAGAACAAAGAAAAGTCATGCTTTTGTGGCTGAGGGCTCCTTTTTAATTAGGGCAACAAGGAAGGAAGAAAGCAGCTCCCTGTGGAAGAAGGTGTGATGGACAAATGTGGTGATTCAGAAGTGAAGTCATGAACATGAAGGATTAAGACTGAGCTGTTTCTAGGACTCCAATGTACCTCTAGAGAGTGCTAAAGTGTGGAAACACAAAGGCAGGGAAATCCACAGAAGCACATCCACACTTTTATCTAAACTTGTGTATTTCCCTTACTAGATATGGGGAAAAAAGAGACTGGGTCTTGGATCCTCTAAAAGAACACTTAAAAGTGTTTGCTTTCCATGTCTCTTAAGAGGTTATTTATAAACTTAAGAGTATGTGGGGGTGGAGCTCTGGGAAATGGGATGCTGGACATTACTAGGGAACTTTAGATGTCAACATGGGCAGCATGATCCCATTCCCATGAATGGGACAGTGAGAGGTCGTATGTCCAAAAACTGTATCACACAAACCAAAAGAGAAGACAAGCGTCCAGTTTCCTCAGTTGAAGAGATGTGCTATAATACCAGTGTCTAACATGCAATGCAAAGTGTACAGCTGGGAGAGGTTTACCAAAGCTGTGAAAGAATACTATTCTTTTTCCCTCAGCAGGGTCTGTTGCTTAAAACCATCACCAAATGCAATAGATCAGGGACCTCTGTGGCACTAGATTTGAGATACATGAATACATATCAATAGCAAGCTTTTGTGGAGGAGCGGGAGCTGGAGCAGGAGCTGGCGTGGGAGTAGAGAGGAGAAGGGAGCGGCAGGCAGCTGAGAGTAATTCAGTACCAGTGACAAGTGTAAATAGGTAACATGTTTGGAGCCATGTGACTTCCTACCCATTCCCAATTTAGCCCAGTGCCTAAGAGGCACGGTCTGTCCCTTCACGTTTAGCTATTTTTAATGTGCACAGAATTTGTTCTTTGTCTTCCCTTGTCTGTCAGTGCCTTCAATTCATTTGTCTTGACAGTCTTAAGATTGGAGCTTACTGGGACAAGCAACGTCTTCTACCCTACAGGCTCAGTCCTTCTAGGTCTTACTCAGAGTACTTCCTGCTCTTAGGCATGATCTCATTAACCTCTGCAGATGATTTCTGCATGGATTTGTTTGAGAGTAAGAGCTTTGAATGGGAGACTACCATTGCACTGACAGGAGCACAGTTCCCGCCTGTCACAGTGGATCCAGCAGACTAATTTTATTCTTTATTACTCAATCTACACACCCATGTCCCCCCGCAGCCTACCTCAGCACATGGCTACTCAGCCATGTGGTTATACCGTGAGCCCTCTCCAACATGGTCCAACACAGGGTTCGGCCAAGTGTTGACCCATGAGTTGCCTCTCTCCCACTTACCACTTTTTTACTGGAACAGATGGGGAACAGTTATTGAAGCTGGTGGGGACAGGGGGCTCTCGGTAGCACCCCCCAGCACCCACTGCCCTGCCATACCCATGATGCGGCCTCCGGCACTGTGGGGTACCTTTGCTCTGGAAGGCAACCCAGGGGACTTTATTATTATTATTATTATTATTATTATTATTATTATTATTATTATTATTATTATTATTATTATTATTATTATTATTACGTGCTCATGTGGGGCAAAACAATGCCCTAGCCCCCCAACGCCAAGTCTGACTGCTCCAGAGAAATTTATTCCAATAGCCTCGCACTGAGTCTAATCCTGCTGCCACTTTCGGGATGCTCACCGGATAATGGGAGGAAGCTCAGTCACTGAAAATGTTCAGATGGGTTGGATCCACTATTTGCAAAACATATTCAAATTGCTTGAATTCTCAGTAAGCATTAATAAAGTCAATGAGGAATGCACTTGGTACATACTCTGTTAGCAGTTTTGCAGCAACAGAGGATTTTCTGTGCTGGATTTGCTGCTTTTATCTTCCATGTTTCTGTGATTCAAGCTATGTGGGAAGAATGGAGAATGTCCATGCTCATAAAACTAAGCTTCAGAAACAAATCATATTTTCAGTCAATCCACTTTGCTGAATAAAGAAAAAAAATCCATGATTTACTTTTAAACATTTCTTTCCTTTTTTCCTATGTCTTGTATTTATAATTTGCTACAGTATTTTTGACAAACCCATAGTTTAAACCAGTCTTTATCATCATATATAAGCATATCACATCTACAGGAGCCAAGATGTAAAGGCTCTGGCTTTCTTTTTCTACATGCAAACGAAGTACGAACATCAACTATGAACAATTAAGCCACTTATGAAAAACTCTGTGCACTGGCCTTGTTCTCTGCAAAATCAGACCATTATTTACCAGATGCATTTTCAAGTTTACTTGACAAATACCTAAGATGAGAACTAGAACAAATCTGCTTCCATTTATCTTTAATCCAAACTCTAAATACAGGAAAAAAGACTACTCTTTTTGTTAGATGCCCAAATTCATCAGCAAATTAAGATCTCTGAGATATAATAAAATAAAGAAAACTTAAAAAAAACAGTTTTGTAGGTAAATGGTTTAATTTTACTACACTGAAAGGAAAAACAGTTTTCTAAAACTAATTTTAAAAAAAGACAGGTAAACCTAATACCCCACAGCGCCGAGTCCTGAAGAAAAGTTTTTCCTGGCCTGATGGCACTCAAGGATAAATAAAAAGGGTGTATCATCCACTGTTGCTTCCCTACCTGAAAATAGGCTGAACTTGAAAGTTTTGAAGTGACAGCTATATTTCATTAAAGTTGCCTGGTGAGCAGTGCATCTAATGAAGATTGTTTGCCTAAGGATTTATGATCCCTTGTTATCTACTGCTCCCAACAACAGCAATCCTCGTTTCCTCTAAAGTCTCATGACTGCTCCCTCAGGACATGAGTGTTGCCCACCTGCACTTTCAGCAACTAACCTGCGCTGCCATCTCCACAATAAATCCTTTTAATTTCCCCAGGCCTCCATGGTTGTCCTTCTTTCAGGTGCTGCCCTAATCAGTATGCCAGCTCCCTTCCACGTGCCCTTGTGTACTTCTCCCTACCTGGAGAAAAAGCAGCAAGCAGGTCATGCAGCTGGTTCAGAGCTGTGTGTGCTCCGACTGACCAGCCAGCACATGCAGGAGCTGCTTCAAGAGGGGAATGTTGCCTGTCCTGTCCTTACTGGGGTGCCGTCTTGAACTCCACGAGTGTCAAGGAGAATCAGTATAGCTGACATTTCTTTCCCTGTGTTAAATTTAGTAGAAGGTGTCTAATGAGTTCAAAACTACTGGCTGTGGCCAGAAGTGTGAGACAAACAAACATAGCATGATTGTTCCTTCCAAAGACAAACTCAGAAGGAAGATGAACAAACACCCCACATGCCAGCTACAAAAACTCATGACACAGCCTTTGCTCCAGCACAAGATGCTCTTTGTCCTCGACGGTAAGAACCCTCTACTGCTTTGAAGGCTTCAGGTCTGCTCCAACCAAGTATACAAAAGGTAGCAAAGACTGCTAATTAAGAGAGCTCACTGAAGCCTGTTCCTGAAAAGAGTGAAACGTTTGTAAAGATTGTAACACCAAATTCGTCTTGTCATAACTTTCTCCTGAAATTAATGTCCTTATTCCTGAAATTATGAAATATATAATATTTTTGTTATGGAAATGGCTGTTATCCCATCTCACTCCAGCACCTTGGTTTCATTGCAGTATTATATTCTGCACCGAAAAAGGTTTCCAGTAAGTTATTTCATAAAAATGCCACAAACATTATGTATTTATATTTGCCTAGACAGACAACCGCAGGCCTTTCGTGGAAATTTGTCCACTACCTAAAGTGTGCGTGCAGGCAGACATGCATGTGGATGGAGTAACACACTTTTTTCAGAACTGGAAAATGATAATCTAGGAAACAGATTCTCTGTTCAGCTGAGCCAAAGGTAGGGACAATCCCCTTTCATTCAAACTACATACCACCAAAACCCCCTCCTGCTCTAAAATAAAACTCACTTCACTCAACCCTACAGATGAAAACCTTGGGAAAAAGGGGAAATTACTTTCTTTTTTCTTTAAGAAAAAAATACATAGCAAGAACACAGGAGGAGGCCTGGAAGTCTCAGAAACTGCTAATGAGAGCTGGAGCATTAATATATAGGCCAACAACACGAATCCCATCAGATCAGTTATGTAAAAGCAAGCAGCGTCTGACTTGCTCTCTCAAATGCATCAGTGCTCTGCAGGGGCTGGGGGAGGTGTCTGCCACACGGCCCTCTCTTTCCTCTCTGTCCTGGTCCCAAGGCATGCACGGACCCCTCAGGCTTGGAGGGTCTCAGTGCTGCTGGGGGGATACGGACAGAAGGGAAGGTTAGATCAGCCGGAGGGTCTGGACTGGGGCGGGAGCACAGAGGGTGAGACAGGCTGGGAGAAGCTTGTCCTACTGCTCCCTCTGCTGTACCCATCCTGTGGAGAAATCCCAAATGTCTCTGCGACAGGCTGGGATAAAGGATGGCAGCTTTCAGCAAGCGATCTGCAGGTAGCACAGACCCAGACAGACTTGGGAAAGGGATAAGTCACGGCTGATGAGGAAGAAACCACCACCACACTCAGGAGATGGCACTACACGCATCTTTGCGCATTTAACATATCAAATCTTTTTTTTTCTCTTTACCTGCCAGTGTTATCCTTACACTTCCAGAAGAGCGCAGGAAAATAATGCCTCTCCTTGGCTACAATCATCTCACTTTATTACATACAGTTCAATAACAATCCCATCTTACGAGACGGATGGGCGTCAGGATCAGCCGCAGAGGAAGGCCAGCGAAGCTCCCCTAGCAGGGCCGCCAGCAGCAGCCCAGCACCACGTTAGGCAACGCAGGCAGCAAATGCCTCCCGTGCGCTGGCGCAAAAACACCCCACCTGGGAGTCACATCAGGGCCACACCAAATTTAAACAACGTGAAGCACAGGCAAAAAAAGCGGAAAGGGGAAAAACGGCTTATGGAAATGGAGTCAATTAATCATGTGGGAATTACCAATCTGATTGTTGTGGAGAATATTTCTTTTTTAACCTGCGACCACCTGAACACAACTCCCGTCAATAATTCCACCCTGTACACATATTTCTGAGGGCTGAAAAATTGGCAGCACTGGATACCACCTATAAAAGACATTTGCAGCTGCCATGAAAGCATTTATTTGAACATAGGGAAAATTTCTACCCCAAGAAAAATACATATTTTCAAACGCTCAAACATTACAATGTGCTCTTTGCTATCTTCAGAGCAGTACTTCACTTACTCCACACTTTCCTTTTAGCACTGATTTATGGAAATCCAAACCTGAGCAGAAACCATCTCAAAGGAAGAATTCCCTCTCAAGCATTTTCCCCTGAGAAGGTGCCCACTCATCAGAATAGGGAGGAATCAGCACCTTCAGGAAGAGTGGACAATTTCCATAATAAAAGAAGTGATGGAAGTCTGAAAGGCGGGAATGCAACACTAGGTCTTTGCAAGACCAGTCATACATTCTTCTTAAACCTTCTGGAGAATTTCAGGAACTTTTACACAACTTTTACTAGAAACAAAACAAAACCCCCTTCCTAATACCAATATGAGATTAAAAAAAACCTACTCAGTGAATTCCAGAGAGGCACTGTTAACAGAGTAACTGCATTCCCTGTTTTCCTCATGCCCCATGTATTATTTCCTTTTATATTATAGAACATCTACCAGCTAATGAAAATACTGGAAACCAGACTTTATGATATAACATGGTGATAAAGTGAATTACATTTAAATGTCAATGGGATCTATGGAACAGAACAAATTTGGATGAAACTCATTCAGTAATTTTAAAGTTGTGAATAATTAGCATGGCATTTTCAAATGTACTTGGTCATGACCTAATTCTGCTCTAAATTCTTCAATTTTAGTTTCTGCAAAGCTATACAAGCCATGCAATACTACAGTAATATTAGAATGAGTGTTGCAACAGTATTGAGTCCTGCTGAAAAATCCCACCCCTAAATGAGTGGCTCCAGCAAAGGAATGGTACATCACAATTTGGCGCAGAATCCAGCCCATTCTTTTCAAAGGTAGTGCTCCAGATTTACATAAATGCAAACAAATGCAGTTTGACCTCAGGACTGACACAATGTACCTAATTCACTCTTGCCCAGTTTACATTGAAGAAGCTGGAATGGAGCTGAAAATATATACTAAACTAAGAACTTCCACAGGAAAACTGAGAGATTGAAAAATATTTTATCTGTAGTAATCCAGTAATAATTACAAATTATTTTGACATTGTCCTGTGAAGTGTCATGACAAACAGCCTGCAAATACACAATATGTATGGCACAGAGACCGAGCACAGGTCTGGACATAATCTACTCACTGTCAGATACCACAAAGATGCTTTCAATAAACATGTTCCTTATTATAGCACCTCCTCCCATCTCTCTGAATTCATCATGTTTATCCCCAAATAACAGAAATTATCTTTTTTCTTTGTTCAGAGTAGCGTATGGTTTATCTAAGAGCCTCAGACATTACAGTGTAAATTATTTGTACTTCTTGCTACAGAAAGTCTTGCTCCAGGACTTTGTGACTGAACACTGACTACCTGAGGGAAATCAAATTAACAGCAGCTGAGACAGAACTACTAAAGGCATGTTTTCCCCTATGTACAGTAGTCTGTTAACATATCCACAGGCAACAAGAGGGTGAGGATAAAGCAAGGACATTTCTCTGAACCATCGCTATCTTTCACATTACTGTCTATTTTTGTGAAGGAGCTGTGGACTCAGTGATATTGATAGGCACTGGGGTTCCTCAAGCCTCAACTCAAGCATGCAGATTTTACAGCCATGCACACGACGAAGACACTAGCTCCCAAAATAAATCAAGCAAGCTTTTTGCTTAAGACTACAGAGGTAACTGCAAGGTTGTTTCTGGTTGTAAGCACAATGATGCAAGGAAGTGGTGCACCAAAAGCCTCTCTCCCCTGCCCTCTCTCCCCCCGCGTGGAGCTCACGCACTTGGGAGGCACCATCCAGCCTCCAGAGAAGGGGAAGGATTTGGGATGGCACCCAGCCTCCTTCTGCACAACCTGCCAGGGAAGATGCTCACAAAGGAGCTGTACTCACCCCCTGCATTAAGTCCTCCTGCACAGTGGGGGAGATGACATCTCAACTGTTTCCAGAGGAGGGCAAAGGCACATTCTCAAAACGTTCAGGATGATGGGGACCACTTTTGTAACTGGGAATACTGCTCTGAAATGCAAGCAGTCACAGGGTACTCGTGTCACGGAGACCACCACACCATGCCCATGCTGCTCAGGTGTTTCCAGAGGGCTGAATATGGCAGGGGCAGCGTGGCCTCGTGGTTAAACACCACGCTAGCAGTGGTAGGAGACCTGATCAGGTCTAAGCTCTGCCACAGATTTATTTTGTGAATTTGGGAATTTACAAATTTACTTCCTCCCTCCCACTTTTTATCTCTTTTGTCTGCCTAGCCTTCAGTGGTTTTATGATGGGTATCATGTTTTTAGGTGCTTACAGCAACTAAAACTTTGAGCTGGGACTTCCTAGCACTACTGTGACTAGAATACTGAAAATTGTTTAGGGAGCATTTTTATTCCATTTAGTAAATGACAAAAATAACTAAGTCAAAGAAGAAAAAACCATCTTCCTTCAAAAGCCTCTCTAATCAGCCCCAGAATCTGAATCAATGCTGAGCACAAAGATTTAAATTTGGCTTAATGAAAACTGAACAGACCAAAAAACTACAAAAGAAGTCTCTTTACAAAAGGTATGGATTCGACCCAGCCAGTAAATAATTAAAGCTCCTCTCTGTTCCCTTCCACTTTCTATTTTAAGGCTTTTCATTATATGGGATCAAAGTCAGCTCGAGTTGGAGAGAGTTAGACAAATCCATCACAGAGACAGAATGAATGTATGATCTCATCCCCTCTGACAGCAGCCCAACGGTACCACCTGTTAGAACTCCAGCTCGTACCACTTCTGATGACAGTGGCAATGTCAAGCATGTAGCTCGAAATTCAAAGGGGTGTGTGGAAACTCTCTCACCTAAGCAAACAAAACGAAAGAACTGTAGATCTGGCATCAGGAATGCTACAGGCAGACAGGGCTGCAAAAAGAGCAGCCACAGAAAGGGTTCAGACCCCAGGAACATAAACCATCAGGAGTATCAGGAAATCAGCTATATGAAGAAAGACCAATTTTTGTTTGGAAAGGAGGCAAATGGGGACAGAGATGGTTAATGTAGGATAGCTGTATAAAAGTTATAAATAGTAAAAAGAAGGGAATAAAACATTCTTATTTATTTTCTCATAATAGAAGAAAAAGAATGAGTTGCAGCCAAAACACAAAATAATTAAGGAGATATGGAAAAAAAGTTAAAACAGGGAGTTTAAAACTGACAGACAAATTTAAAAGAGATTAAGGAAAATTCTGTTCTACCTTTTTAAATTTAAAGCATAGTTTACCCTGTGGAGCTGTCTGCAGCATAATATAATTGGGACCAAAAAGGACTATTAAAAAAATATTAATTAGATTGTTAATGAACTCCTGCATGTTCCCATTAGAAACTTGTTTGTTTTTAAAAAGAGTATAATCCTTAATGAATCTTGCTTTTTTTTAAGCAATAGAAGACAAACATTTATACTTCCTGACACAAGCAATGATTAAATGTCAAGGATTAAGACATTCCCCTTAAGGGGAATCCCCAAGGATTAAGAAAAGCCCTTTTGTCACATTATTCTGCAACTGTCTACTGGCCAGTTCCTGAGCACTGTCAGGAACAATGTACTGGGTCAGATCCAACACACCAATGTTTGGATAACACTAAAGTGCAATCAAGTGATTTCTGACTAAAACTTTTAAGAAAAAAGATTACAGCCTTGGAAGTGTACCATAAAACTTTTCTTTCTAAACCCTTTTTTGCTCTGACTGCCAGTAGCTACCAGCACTTGAAGATGAAGGCAGCAAGCATATATCAGCTCTACTTGCTTTGGTGTGTAAAAACACTCTGGCCTAGATTTGGGTTGAGACACATTATTTCACTTCTTTGAGCTGCCTGACATGTTCAGCGCAAATCTGACTTCCAGTCTGTTGCTGCATGAAGAGTATTTGCAGTTCTAGGATTTGCAGGGTCTTCTGGCTGATGAAACTTGCCACTACACTGTGATATGAATCAAATTGTATGATAATTAAAGATATCAAAAAAATCTCACTGCTGTGAAATTTATGCAATTCATTTCTTGGAGCCTACCAAGATGAAAACAAAGAAGCAGTTTAGCACATCACTAGCTGAAAAAGCTATTTCAAAACATGGTCTAGATTAAGACTGCATAGCAGGACCTTTTCCCAGTGAGAAAATGCACCCTGGGGACAAGTAGAGGCCCCAAACAGCAATGATCTCCTGGGTGACCTCATTAGCATTTGCTGTGTGGCAACATCTTTAAATGTGTGATTCTCCTGTTTACTTTGAGATAGATCTTTAATCAAATTCATAAAATTACTTTCATTTGGTACCAGACAGCTATATAAACCCACATTATTCAGGCCCAACAGCTCTTCAAATAAAAAAAAAATAGCCTGCAATAAAAAATTAGATTGGAAAGGTTTTGATGCTTTATGTGGGAGTTAGCTGTATGCAGAATTGAACTGTATTTTCTTGGTTTAGCTGAACTAAGCTGTACTGACAAGAGCATGCTGAATTAGATCCAGTTGTAACCTGAGGTGAACCTGCAGGATAAACCTTACGTCATTGTATTGCTGCAGTTCTTTCTTTCTTCCATGAGCAAATGTGGCTCACTTCCCTCAGTCTCTGAAATGCCGTATCGAATGTGTTGGCCATGGGGTAAAAGTCTAAATACAGCATGTTTGGCTTTATTAATTTCAGGCCTCTGGGAATGGAACTGAGCTACTAGGAGAGACTGAAGTAAGCCTACAAAGGCATAAGGGAGGCAAAAGTGAAGATCTTTTAAAGATAATAGGGGTATTAAAATGTACCCTGTGTTGAAAGACATTCACTCAAGAGTTGTCTTTTGGACTTTTAGATTTCTGCCTATCCAGGGCAAAACCAGTCTCCTGTTCCACCCCCCCCTCACCCCCCCCACCCCACCCCGTAGCCCTGTGCG
>JANZLQ010000029.1:7562483-7588838 GCA_026212715.1 Elanus axillaris | reverse complement strand
CAGGACTTGTGACCCCGTGGGGGACCCACGCTGGAGCAGTGTGCTCCTGAAGGACTGCCTGCCGTGGAATGGACCCACACTGGAGCAGTTCATGAAGAACTGTAGCCCATGGGAAGGACCCACGTTGGAGCAGTTCGTGGAGGACTGTCTCCCGTGGGATGGACCCCACGCTGGAGCAGGGAAAGAGTGTGATGAGTCCTGCCCCTGAGGAGGATGAAGCGGCAGAGACGTGTGATGAACTGACCCCAACCCCCATTCCCCGTCCCCCTGTGCTGCTGGGTGGGGTAGGTAGAGAAGCTGGGTGTGAAGTTGTGCCCAGGAAGAAGGGAGGGGTAGAGGGAAGGTGTTGTGAGATCTGGTTTTATTTCTGACTACCCTACTCTGTTTTGATTGGTAATAAATTGAGTTAATTTTCCCCAAGCTGAGTCTGTTTTGCCTGTGATGGGGATTAGTGAATGATCTCTCCTGTCCTTATCTCGATCCACAAGCCCTTTGTTATATTTTTTTCTCTCCCCTGTCCAGTGAAGGACGGGGGGAGTGATAGAATGGCTTTGGTGGGCACCTGGCGTCCAGCCATGGTCAACCCACCACATGCATGCACACCCGTTTTGTTGGGACAGAACTTCCTCAGCTGAGAGAATATATTGGAGCTAATTTATGAACTGAGTGGTTTATGTGTAACCAGAGGTAACGTTTTTTGGTCATAGGTTACGGCATGTTTTACTTGAGTTTAATTCATTCTCCATTCAAAGGCATATTTAAGACAAACATTTGATCTTTTGAGTATGAGTTCAATATTTTCACATAGGAGTTGAGGGAAAGAAAGAAACACAGACTTTTTATTTGATTCTTCTGTTTTCCAGTATTTTCTCTAATACTGTTGATAGGCAAGTATTATTTGAACTAATCTGTCCAGGCCAAACTATTTGACCCAAAAACTTCCTTGCAGCTACATGACATTCAGCCATTACAACAGTCATGCCCTAATAGTGACATGCTGCTCAGAGTACAGACCGGGGTTAAACACTGACCACTACAGCAGTACTTCAAACCAAGAGAGGGGAAAAGTAACAGGATGGTATCTCAGATAAATCTGAACATGATGTGACTTAATTTTGTTGAAAAGCAAGATTGGCTAAAACTTTTTGTCAAGGACCATAGAAAGTGAAACTTACCGTGGTGCATATTTTACATTTTCATAAAATTGTCACCTCCAGCTACAAATTTGCAAACAACATATCAGTGAACCAAGGTAGTAATTTTTCTCAAATTGCCTAGGAATTAGGGAGAGTAGGACAATATGTTCAAATAGTTTTAAATCTTTCATTTCACCAGTTTTGGAAAAAGTATGCTCGTGAAAAAAAAAACCTTCCATGCTTCTTCAAAGATATTGTCATTGGAGCAGGCTGAGGATGGTCCATTACACATGGTATCTTGACAGAAAGTAGCTTAACACTCAGGAGAAGAGGAGCAACAAGTGCTGCTTGTTGCACTTTGGAAACAATGTTTTCTTTGAAGGCAGGTAATTTTGTCTTTCAAGTCTCTTCCTGCAGAGTCTAAGCTCTCTATGGGATACTATTTTTCAACCACCTTGACTGGCTACATCTGGGTGTCACTATTCAAACAGTTTCAGGATCAGAAGATGATACATTCAAGTCTGGTACTGAAATCAGCTAGATAGTGACACACAGACATTGCTGTGGATGTAATATAGGATAAACCACAAAATTGTTGTTTTCTTTGTCACAGGAAAACACATACCAGCATATAGTAACTAAGTAAGTCTTTCCCTTCTTGTGTTCTCACAGTAGCACAAGAAAACTGAAATAACACGAACATCACTACTGTGCCAAGGCCATTTACCCACATTGTTTTCCTTAAGAAATTGGTGGAAATCTACCTCAATGCAAATGGGGATAGTAGTTCAGGGAGGTAGGTCTGAAAAAGTAATTCACCTTGATCTGGATCTCCCATCTGGCTCTTTTTTATACACTTTTTTTTTTTTTAATCAATTCATACTGCCACCAGGAAAGCAAAAAGAAAATAGAATGGCTATTGATTTGAGATTAACAGTGAACAGACACATCATTAGAGTTAGGACAGCACTGTCTTGGGACTGTATTTCTATGTCTCAAAAAATTTACGTTTATTAACATTTAGAAATAAAATCCATTAGAGGACCTTCAAACCATTTTGGTCAGTGGACCTAGATTCATAATTCAAACACTTCCAGTCCCAGAACACCATGACTTACATTAGGGCACTGGCCAAAGTGGGTATCTGGTTCTTTCATCTAATTACAGCAAAAAGTCATGGCATAGAAATTTAGGTTTGATGCAACTACCTACCTTGAGAGATAGTCAGCTGAAGGACCAATTTTAATGTGTGTGCGTAGCACAGTCAATGAAACTATAAATATTACTACTGTCTGAAAATACTTTTATTTGCAGTGAAAACTGTATGAATTGTTCCTAACTTTTCCAGTTTTCAAAACACTTGCCTTCAAAACACAATTTGTGTTTTTTCTCTTTTTCTGTTTAACTACTGTGACTGAAGAAGGGGTAGTGTTAAAATAAAGGAAGACAGAAGGCAAAACAAAAGGGAAAAATCTGGAAAGACACAAACTTAAAAAACCAAACTCATTTCTTAATGTCCTATCCCCCCAAAGCAGGGACTGCTAAACTCTCTGAATAACCTTCATCACCAAAGAAAAAGTATGACTGATTGCCAGTAACTGCTGAAGAGAGTGTTTTGTTGTTTTCTTGCAGCACAGGAAGCTGGGGCCTTGGGACGCTGGGCTGGTGACCAGATTGTTAGGGTAGTCCTGAAGGGGAAATGAGGAGGAAGGCAGGATGCGGTAGGATGGGTGAAAGAAGGGTGAGGATGAGAAGGTGTGATCATTAGAGGCTCTCACACCAGCTGGTGGAGACCTTAAAGGCCCACCATCAGTTGAGCCCCATTAATTCCTTTGCCATAGCAGGACCTAAAGATGCCTCAGCATTTCCTAGTACTGCATCTAATGTCATTATCATGCTAAAGACAAGGAAATGTCACATGTATCAACAATGTTGTTTAAAAAAATCAGGCCTGCACAAAGCAAAGAGAAAGTACAGAATGGGTGAAAATGAGTGAGATCTCAGCCTGACCTGAGTGGCATAACCCACTGACTTCAGCCAGCCACATAAGCTGGTCACAAAAGGGGCAAAACAATTTTTAGTGATTAACACCAGATATTGTATTACTTCTACATTATTAACCTTGCATATTTTGCTATTGTGAGCTGGAAAACACAGGGAAACTTCTAGTGTCACGAGCACTGGTACCTTTCTCATACTTGCATTTCTGATTTTATCTGACCATAGCTTTTTCCTACATGAACAGCTTCCAAAGTACTGATTCCAGGATCACTCAAACTCACTTCGTTTTATTGACATGAGTAATCCCATGATGTTCAGTGCAGTTACTTACATTAATAAGGACACACAACTCTTAAACGATTGTAGGATAAGGGCCTTCGGGTTGTGAATAGTCATTGGCTTCTCTGCCATTAACAGCTCATTGATAAACTGCAGTTTCCTTCACATCTGACAGAGGGCTACTAAGGTACATATATATCACTGTCATTTTTCTGTTACAACTTTTAAAAATGCAGAATCAGATTTAAAAGGCAATCAATAGCAATCCAGTTGCAAGCACCTCTAATGAAGCGCAGCAGAAACAATTTGGTATTAGATGTTCGCCTAAAAGGTCTCAGAAAAATGATTTCTCAGCTCTACTTTATCTGCCCCCCAAAAAGACGAAGGTGTTTATCCCAGGCTCTGAGCCAGGGAGGATATACACATGCACTGACCCTGCCCCCCCTGCAACAAGAAACTCCACTGGGTTGCATAGCATGGCTCTTTGCATAAAGTTATTGCTGCCATAGATTGTTTGTCCTACTCACATCTATTCTTCAAGTATATATTTCTACTATTCTAATTCTTACAACTAATTGCAGTTGAAAGGACAATGATAACTACCAATTCTTAAAAGTATTTCCAAAAGGAATTAAGAAAACATTTTTAAAAATTGAAAGACTCTGCTAGGATACCTGTCAACCTATCTGTTATATTATTAACTCACATTTGTGAATAATGACAGATTGGTAGCAGTGATATGAGTCGAATTTAGTGCAAACTTTTCCACACTGCTCTGACCATGCACAGCAGCTCTCCCTGTTCCCTGACTCCTAATCCATCCTCAGCAAAGTCTGGAAGCCATAGTAGTTTCATATTTTCTCAAATATGGAAGAATGTCATTAATTAGAAATACTCTCTGGGGGAGCTAAAGAGAAAGGCAGAACGAAACCTAGTACATCAGTTGACTGAGCCTGTTTGCAGCTTTTCTTTCTTGAATAAATTTTCCATACATTCTTAGATTCATAGAATCATCTAGGTTGGAAAAGACCCTTAAGATCATCAAGTCCAATGGTAAACCTAACACTGCCAAGTCCACCACTAAACCATGTCCCTAAGCACCACGTCTACAAGTCTTTTAAGTACCTCCAGGGATGGCAACTCAACCACTTCCCTGGGCAGCCTGTTCCAGTGCCTGACAAACCTTTCAGCAGAGACATTTTTCCTAATATCCAATCTAAGCCTGCCCTGGTGCAACTTAAGGCCATTTCCTCTTGTCCTGTCACTTGTTACTTGATAGAAAAGACCAGAACTGACCTCGCTACAAACTCCTTTCAGGTAGTTGTAGAGACTGATTAAGGCCTCCCCTCAGCCTCCTTTTCTCCAGGCCAAACAACTCCAGTTCTCTCAGCCACTCCTCATAAGACTTGTGCTCCAGGCCCCTCAGCAGCTTCATTGCTCTTTGTTGGATGTGCTCCAGCACCTCAATGTCTTTTTGTAGTGAGGGGCCCAAAACTGAACCCAGGACTCGAGGTGCGGCCTCACCAGGGCCCAGTCCAGGGGAACGATCCCCTCCCTGCTCCTGCTGGCCACGGAATTTCTGACACAGGCCAGGATGCCGTTGGCCTTCTTGGCCACCTGGGCACACTGCTGGCTCATGTTCAGCCAGCTGTCAGTCAGCACCCCCAGGTCCTTTTCCACCAGACAGCTTTCAGCCACTCTTCCCCAAGCCTGTAGCACTGCACGGGGTTGTTTTGACCCAAGTGCAGGACCCAGCACTTGGCCTTGTTGAAACTCATACAATTGGCCTTGGCCCATAAATCCAGTTGTCCAGATCTCTCTGTAGAGCCTTCCATCGCTCAAGCAGATCAACACTCCTGCACAGCTTGGTGTCATCTGCAAACTTATGGAGGGTACACTTGATCCTCTTCTCCAGATCACTGATAAAGATATTAAGCAGAACCAGCCCCAGTACTGAGCCCTGGGGAACACCACTTGTGACCGGCTGCCAACTGGATTTAACTCCATTCGCCACACCTCTTTTGGCCCAGCCATCCAGCCAGTTTTTTACCCACTGAAGAGTACACTCATCCAAGCCATGAGCAGCCAGTTTCTCCAGGACAATGCTGTGGGAAATGGTGTCAAAGGTTTTGGTAAAGTCTAGGTAGGCAACATCCACAGCCTTTCCCTCATCCACTAAGCGGGTCACCTAGAAGGAGATCAAGTTAGTCAAGCAGGACCTGCCCTTTGTAAACCCAGGCTGACTAGGCCTGATCACCTGGTTGTCCTGTACATGCTGTATCATGGCACTCAAGATGCTCTGCTCCATAACCCTCTCCAGAACAGAGGTCAGACTGACAGGCCTGTAGTTCCCTGGATCCTCCTTCCAGCCCGTCTTGTAGATGGCCATCACACCTGCTAACTTCCAGTTGACTGGGACCTCTCCAGTTAGCCAGGACTGCTGACATATGATTGAAAGTGGCTTGGTGAGCACTTCTCCAGCTCCTTCAGTACCCTTGGGTGGTCCCATCTGGCCCCATAGGCTTGCGTGTGTCTATGTGGTGTAGCAGGTCACTAACCATTTCCCCTTGGATTATAGGGGCTTCATTCTGCTCCCCTTCCCTGTCTTCCAGCTCAGGGAGCTGGGTTCCCAGAGAACAGCTGGTCTTACTATTAAGGACTGAGGCAAAGAAGGCATTAAGTACCACAGCCTTTTCCTCATCCTTTGCCACTGTGTTTCCCCCCACATCCAATAAAGAATGGTGATTCTTCTTAGCACTCCTTTGGTTGCTAATGTATTTATAGAAACATTTTTTTACTGCCTTTAATGGCTGTAGCCAGATCAAGTTCTAGCTAGGCTTTGGCCCTTCTAATTTTCTCCCTGTGCAAACTCACAACATCCTTGTAGTCCTCCTGAGCTGCCTGCCCCTTCTCCAAAGGTCATAAACTCTCCTTTTTTTTCCCCTGAGTTCCGGAACAAAGCTCTCTGTTCAGACAGGCTGGTCTTCTTCCCCACTGGCTTGTCTTTTGGCACATGGCGACAGCCTGCTCCTGTGCCTTTCAGATTTTCTTCTTGAATAATGTCCAGCTTTCCTGGAGTCCTTTGACCTTCAGGACTGCCTCCCAAGGGACTCTGTCAACCAGGCCCCTAAACAGGCCAAAGTCTGCCCTTCAGAGGTCTAAGGTAGCAGTTCTGCTGACCCCCCTCCTTACTTCTCCAAGAATCAAAAACTCTGTCATTTCATGATCGCTATGCCCAAGACGTCCTCCAACCATCACATCACCCACAAGTCCTTCTCTGTTTGAAAACAACAGGTCCAGCAGGGTGCCTTCCCTAGTTGGCTCACTCACTAACTGTGTCAGGAAGTTATCTTCCACACACTCCAGGAACCTCCTACACTGCTGCTTCTCCTCTGTGTTGTATTTCCAGCAGACATCTGGTAAGTTGAAGTCCTCCATGAGAAAAAGGGCTAGCGATTGTGAGACTTCTCCCAGCTGCTTATAGGGTATTTTGTCTGCCTCTTCATCCTGGCTGGGTGGTCTGTAACAGACTCCCACCATGATATCTGCCTTGTTGCCCTTCCCCCTAATTCCTACTCATAAACACTCAACCCTATCTTCACTATCATTAAACTCTAGACAATCAAAATACTCCTAACATACAGGCTACTTATATCATAATTCTCTGCAATGCAAACCATCCTATTCACAACACAACTGACAAGGAAGATTTAGCAGTGATTTTCACTTGCCTTCTAAAATATAATTACTACTTTCTGGTTTTAGATGTTTGTGAATATCCAATGGTCTTTGAAAACCAATGTGATTCCCATTTCTAGATACACAAACTAGAAGAAGAAGGAATAAAATCATGCAATAATTTCCTCAAAAGTATGAAAAATACCAATAAGCATATGCTGATGTAAATTGGCTCATATCTCCTATGCCCCAACTAAAAATTCATTATCTTTACTCATAAAGTAGATTTGTGCACTTGACTTTCTCTTCTTAGAGTCAATTAATTCAGATTAAGGGATACTGCTACATATGCAAGTCTAATCCAAATTGCTATTCCTAACTGGTAAAACTTACTTTATTAAGCCCTAGACTTCAAATAGGTCTGTGGCATAGCAATACTGAAATGCTCCAGATGAGCTACTTGTTTGGCACCTGATCTAATTCCAGATAAAAAATGTGTTTGATTACTAATTTTATTTTCAAACCAAAATGGAGAATATCAACACAAATCACATTGAAATCATAGTACTGGCTCAAAAATTATGTTTTTCAATCTTTACGTTTTTTTAAATGTATTTTCTTTCCAAGGTTTTCTGTAATACCATAAAAGATAACACTGTTTTAGTTGAATATCTTGTACCATCTAGAAGCTGTATGTTAAAAAAAGAGTCCAGTATTCTGAAGGTTGGTAGTGTTGCAATGGGGCCTGAGAACTCCATCTTCCTTGTGAAGAAGCTATCAAGAGACTAAAGCCTGACGTTTGTGAATTCATAACCCCAATTTACCACTGAAACTTTCACAGAAACTGTTTATTTACATGGCAGCAATAGAACGAAGGACCATTTTATCCCAACTGGTCTTCCTAGACCTTGAAAAGCCCCAGACTCACTCCCAAACCACATCTCAGCAGACTGGGGACTGATACTAGCACTGCCATGGAGCCTCTTTACTTTATTTTAAGGTCAAAGGCTTTTGGATCTGGCCACTCAAGAGAACAGAGTCTTCGCCACCAACTCATATGCCTCTGGCACCAGGAACACCAAGTGAGGTGTGTGGTTGCTCTCTCATTCTGAACATTCCTCTGAGGTGATAGTCTAGTAGCAAGAGCCACTGAATGTCCTTCTTCAAAGCGCACAAAGCAGTATGTTTTCTTACAGTTGACACTGAGAATGAAAAGGGGAACACATCCATGCATAAAAGCAGCCCAACTACTTAGCAATGATTGTATTGGAATCAGGATCACCGTTCTTACAGCTTAAGACCAGCAACAGCACCTGTGTTCATAGAAACCATAAGATGGTAGGAATGACTGTAAGTAAGGAAGGCTTGCTAAAGCCTGCAAACACAACAAATGAGTTTTGTCAAAAAAACCCCACATTTCTAAACGTGCAGTAGCAGACTGAGCAACTCTGAGAAGCATCTGTCAGGTCAAGCAACCACAAGAAGAACCACAGAGAAGCAACTGTCAGAAAGGTTCACATACCTCCCATTCAGAAAGATGAGTAGCTTGTAGCAGTGGGAGCATAGGAGCAATCAAACAGCAAGCTCTTAACCTGGTTCTACTTCAAGACAACATAGGGCTTAAAAAGACAGCAGCACTCATGAAAATGTTTCCAAATGAGAAGTGCCAGCATTCTTATGAAAACACTTATTTTTAATACTTAGGCTTGCACTGGCCCAGAAGACAGAACAGTAGCAAACCAGAAAAGCAAAATACAAAGGAGAAAAATGAATGACAGATCTCAATTCAAAAAGAAAAATCCATTAAATCTAGATTTAATGAAAACACTGACAGAACTCACAGTCACGTGGCAAATCTTTCAAATTTATTTTGCAGATCAGTCAGGAGCTGAAGAAATGGCATTCCCCAAAATGTTCTTTAGAATGAAAACAAAAACTCAGTTGTAGTACACTGACAGTTAAAAGTAAAAGCCAAAATGAAATCAGCTGCCCTTCTATATATTTTGCAGCCATCAGGAGCTTTCAATATATTTATCAATCTTTTCTTCTTCAGCTGAGATTTTGCTTTTCAGCTTTCTTTAATCCTAGCTTTCTACATGCCCCTTCTTGGATCTTAATTGCTCTCATCCCACTTTCAACTCACATTTTGTGTTGCCCTGGAAGAAACATTGCTTGCTTAACAAGAAGAGCCACAAAAGGATTTTTAGCCTATTCTAAAACAACACTGCACTATTTCTACCTTTTTTCATTAATTGCCTTTACAAAGGTCATTAAAAAATATATACAATGTCCTACGTCAAAGGAAAGCTAGTCCATCAAAGAAAATGCTAATAGGCATATAGCCAGAATATTAAGATTGCAGAATTTACCGCGTTCTCTGTGGTTTACATTTCTTTGCACACATTCACGCATTCAGCATGATTCTTTGCTGCAGCTTCATGACTTAAAGGTAAATTCAGTGCCACAACAATTACTGGGGATTGGGAGATTTCATCACACAGGACATGACGCCATGGAAAGGATGTGGGTGGGTCACATCACACATGGGGCAGGGAACAGATTTTTTCTGGGACTGTCTGCATAGGCTCCCCAGTTAGAAGGTGGGGGCCAGGTTTGAAAGACTGTCAGAGACCATCAGCTCCAGGGAGTACTAATGAGATGTTCTTGGCATCTGGGGGAGGTCTGTAGCTCATTCTGCCTTGCAGAAAGGTTCAGCAGCTGTGGTGTGGGTAGGGTCATTAGTAATGCTGCATTCATGACTCATTTGTGGGTTATTCCCTTAAATACACACACAGAGACAGGAATTTTTGTTTCTCTGGGCTCCAGGTTGGTCAGGACCTTCAACATAAATGTGTGTATCAGTCTGCAAGAAAATTTATTACCTGACCTTAACATGTTTCTTCCACATCAAGAAAAAGTACTGGTTCCATAGTTCTCTATTTATAGGAACAGGGAATGCATCTCAGAAGATGAAAAGCCTTCACAAAAAGGATATTTCCCAGTTACAATCCATGCAAACAAAGAAAAGAATCTCAGAAGAGAGCTGGTTGGCAGAACAAAATTGAACAGAGGTAGTTTTAGCAGGGAACTGCTTTAACTTGAGCTGAAAACTGAATTTTTCCATCAGCAAAATCCAGCTGAAGTTCTTCATTAAAAGCCAAGTTTAATTCATGCAGAAAAAAAATTATCACTTTCAAAGCAGACTGAGTGTTTTTGTTTTGGGATAAGCTGCATCTCTCTGGCCTGCTGGAGTACCTCACTGAACTTTCAAGTTGGGTGCCTTGTAGACTGGACTATGGGGCTGCTTTTGGACAAAGCATCATCTCAGCAGTGAATATAACCTCCCCACTGGGCACAAAAGCTGCATAGTGGTGACACACCATGAAAGATATATCTCTGGGCTGGACAGCCTGACTTACTGGGAGACATGAGGGAAGGGATGATGTGCTACAGTAGGTCAGGAAGAAAAAATTAAAATTCAGACTGAGGTGAAAGAAAAACAATTAATTTGGAAATGTCAAAATGTTTCACTTCAATCATCAATTTTTAAATGAAATGTTATGAAGTTTCTGAATGGGAATTTTCAGTTTCAGCTACAGTTTTTTGTTGATCAGTTGTTTCTGCAGAAAACAAATACTTTTTGCAAAAGATTACACAGCACTGAAAATTAATTTTTTTCAGTTTTCCAGTCATGCCATTTTTCTGCTTTTTGAATCAAATTCTATATAAGATATGCTAGAATAAAGAGAAGCACAATGAAGTCCATCTTCATGTTCAATATGACAGAGTAAAAATTGGACTAGTCAGTTCTGATACTTCTTACACTTAAAAAGCAGTGTGTTTATTTCACTATCAATATTACATGCCTAAAATTCACTAGTACTGAATATAAAAGCATGTCTTTTTAAAACAGGGAAAAATTCCATGGTTTATTCTCTATGAAACCCCACAAAAGTAAGAAATGCAAGTCAGGACTGAATTCAAATCCATACTTTCTTAGACTCACAAGTGTCACTGTTAATTGTCTAAAATATGAATAGTACCTCAAAAATATAACTCTATTTCTGATCTTTTTTGAAGATAAGTCACGACAAATTGTTGTGTTTTTCCTACCCTGACAATGTGGGTTTGGTTCTTTAACGCTCTGTGTTTCCTATGTTTGAGTTTTTCTTCCTCTCTTTTCATAACAGCTGCTTTTTTCTTTGCCTTGCTTTAGAGAACAGGCTATGCAATTTTTAGAAAATAAGCACTGCAAATGAATCATCAAATGATAGTAGTTCAGCTCCAGCCATTGTGGATGCTCCTGCTGAGGGGGAGCACAAGGGTTTACTTAGGCGCTCATACTGTATGGGTGGGTGACCTTTGGTTCGGGCTTTACATACTCAGGAGGTGCCTTTTCTACAAGTACTGCACATTAAGAGCGTTGTGCGGATGAGTGCAAAGCACAGGTGAGCATCGCTCATTGAGTTCATATACTTTTGGTCAATACAAGCTTCTGCAGAGCAATCAAAACAAAATAACCAGAGGGGAAGGACACTGACATCTGGAAGAGGCCCAGTGAAGTTACACCCTGGCTCCTGAGGAGCCTTGCAGGGGTGTGAACAGCAAGGTCACCATTACTTTAGCTAGGATTGCATGAAAGTAACGGATTCATTTCAACCCCGCTATATCTTCTCATGGAAAGGGGATTGTAGAGACTTTCTGCAGCCACAAAACTCTCCTTGTATATTTTACAACCAAATCCCGTATCTGGATTTAGCTCAGCGTAAGCTAACATAATCTTAAAGTCCTGGTGTATGCAGCAAAGCAAAAAAATCTTATTAGGGCAGTAAAATCATGGCTGAGGTAAATACATTCAGTGTCTCCACTTTCAGACATTTGTAACCTTCTGAAAAATACCATCCTTTGGTCTAAGGATTTTATGTCTCGTCAGTTCAAAAGACTACTTTAAAACAAACAAGTAAAAAATGTTTGCCAGTTATTTTTGATGATCTGAAGTGCTTGGATAGGAAAATAAACTAGGAAATAAGTGTACAAAACATGGAAGGACATAACTTGCTATCATTCAGCCTTGAGAAGCCTTCTATCTGCAACGAGGGGGTAACTTGGCACTTGGATCATGCTAAACCCCCTGTGATTGCACACAGAGATCGCCATGGCAAGTCAGCTCTAGTTTCAGCTCTGAAAGTTTTCATGATGTCATTTTTTCCTACTTAAGTTGAAGAAGTTACAGAGGAGGTGTACTGACAAAAAGAGAAGCACAGATCTAAATCTGACAAAACCAAATCATTACTTTTAACAGTGGCCAGTGTTAATCAGGTATGCAGTAGCTAAATACCAAAGGAGACAAATTCACTTCACTGGTAAATAAAATAATGGATGGAATCCCACCTGTTTGGGGTTTGAAGCCCTGGAGTGAGAAATGGGCTAACTTATTACTGCTCCAATTACAAGTGGGAAATGTGTTCATCCTCAGCTCACCCAGAAGAAAAGAACAATTTTTGGTGTTCAAAATATTCCGTCTTACTGAAACAAGTCACTTTGGGATTAATGCAGACATGGACTCCGTGCCATTTGAAAGGGCCTCTGACCATTGCAATCCATGTTCTTAGGACTTTGACCTTCTCTTCGTTGTGTTTTTGTGATACACTATATAAATAATTCAAAAAAGGCTCCAGGATGCTGATTCCTTTTTTTTTTTTTCCCTGCATTATCATTGTCTCCTCTACCCTGATATGCTAAGAAATCTAGTCACCCCACCTTTGCAGACATGCATGTATGTATATATTCAGGCATTTATTTCCCTTCTCTGATGCATGTGCAGTTTGATCCTGCCCCAGTGCATGTACTGGGTTCTTCACCTTTAATAGCTTCATAGGGAAGACACTCAGAGTCAGAGCAGATCCTTTCAGCAATAGGTTCAGTGGAGCAATGTGGATTTGTGGAGCTGATAATCTACTGCCTAGATTGTGTGTTACATACTCCTTTCGTATGAGAAGGTACAGGTTAGCTGTACTGCCTTCCATTTTGCTGTAAAGCCTTCTGGACTGGGGTAGGTTTTTTGTTGCATTTCTTGATAACTGTTCCATGTATTTTCTTTTTAAAAGGGAGATTTAAAAATAGAATATTAAAAAAATAATGGTAACAGTGCAGTTACCAGTTACAAATGCTGCAGTTTTAGAAACAACTGTTGTAGGTGCTTCTGCTGAGAATATATGCCAAGTAGAAAAACACAATAGTTAAGAAGCTAGTTAATACAGGTGCACAGACAACATGGAGCAGAGCCTTATGTATCAAAACCCAGCTAAACACCTTAATATATAATGACACTGATGATTCACAAATAGTATGAAAGTTGGTGCTACCACTTTCCAAAACAAAGTAACATTAAACTCTCAGTTCCTGCAAGGTAGGGGATGACTGGCTTATTTAAAAACAAACCAAAAAAAGGAATAAACTGTGAAAAATAAGCTGTGAAAAAAATAGTAAAAGCCCTCTCAAAGTCTGAGCTTCCAGCCTCACTGCTCATGTAACATATGCTAACAAATGTTTTGATACTCAAGGACTGTGTATGACTGTATGCTGGAGCTTCAGTTTAAATGCGTTAACAACATTTAATAACATTTCATAAATTATGTTCCAACCGCTAGTATGTTCTACCAAAACATAAGTCGAAGTGCAAGGTAAAGCATAAAGAGCAAAAATATTCTCAGTGAATTTTTAACCCCTTCTTAACAAAAGATTCATTAGACTTGGCCAAGCAGACAGCAAGAGGCCCAGGAAGTTTCACTGCTGTAAGGCTGCCAAAGAGAAGGAAGTAATAAAAGAAATGCCTCTTCTTTTGGTTTGGGGCTTTGTGAACAAAACAATAAATTGTTCTTAATTACTGCATTTCAAGACTACCAGAAAAACATAGATTGGCCCAGTATCTTATAGTCCTCAAATGAAAATAGATGCATGAAGAGCTAACTACAACATGCAAGCTTTGCTGTCATTTCAGTGGAAAGAAGTTGATAAAAAGAAAAGCAAGGAAAGGAAAAATACCACCAAGAAAAACCAAACACCCTTTTACCCACATCCCAAAGCCCTGTGAGAGCCATCCAACTGGATGCCAGTAATTTTGGATAACCAGATCTGATGAAACAAGTTTGTCTGTCTGTAGCTTAGCAAATGTAAGTGTGTTGCTATCAACAAATTGGGATGTAAATTGTAATACCAATGGGATGACCGTCGCTTTTTTCTCTGTTAGGCAGGGCCATAGAGAGTCCTCTGAAAAAAACAGCATCAAATTCAAGTGCCCTGGACTTGGTTGGTTTCAGAATACCTAACTCAGGAGTGCTAAAATCAGGTCCTATATCCCCACTCTCCTCCTTTGCATTCTGAGTGAAGCAGTGTGCCACAGGACACAATGCACCAGTCAATACCTACCCCTTTCAAGTATCAGTGCTTGAGAAAAAGTGAAGTGTTTTGGGCAAATAAAACGGGAGGAAACCGACAGCCCACCTGCTTATGTCAAAGGAACAATACACCCACATCCTGCCCTCTGTGGTAAAACTGTGTTTCCCCACCTGGCCAAAGGGGCAACCACCCGCGCAGTGCTGACTACCTGCCTGCACACTGCAGCTCCGCAGTTTCAATCTGCAGTACTGTAGTGGATGAAATTAAAGCTTCTGGTCATCTTCGGATAACCGTGACCATCTAGTAGGTTTGGCGTCAGTTTTCAGCTCTCCTTCCATTGGGTACTTTCAAGGTCTTGCAAAACACATGTCAGTGTATGTAAGGGAAATGTGGGTTTCAAGATCAAATCTCAACAGCTGAGTAGTAAGATGAGATTGACTCATAGGCATAAAGCCTGCCATGAAAGACAACTTCGTTTTAAAATATTTTTCCTCAGTTTTGAGCAGCAAATGGCATAGGGATATGGGACTACTAAGGTTTCTGCTAGTGTTATATTACTTCTGTTTCTTTTTTTCTTCCCAAACTCCCATATTTTCCTAAGCCATGTCTTTAATTGGATGTTCAGACTAATGCGAGAGATGTATTAAAAATACATAAACAGTAGGATCATCAAACAGAGTATATGCAAAATGGTAGATTTTAGAAATATACCCTGACAAAATTTCAACTGTTAAATGTGTTTTGGTAGGCAAAGAAGACTCTGCAGCTTTTTTAAACATGAGGAAATCCAAAGGATTACATCAAATCATGTTAAAGACACTGACAGATACAGGCTTTCAAGCAAAACAGCTGTCATTAAAGCTCCTCTGACTGCTTAGAATACATTGCTACAGTCTCCTAAAAAACAAAACTGTGGGGAAAAAAAAAAGAGTACCTTTAATCTATACTTTAGCTTCAGAACAGAGATGCGGCTCCATGTTTCTTTCTTTTCCTACAAATAAACAAAAACAATATGAACCATTTCTATGCCTGTGGCCATCAGCAAGGGCCAAAAAGCCACAATATGGCTTCCAACAAGTATACCCCTCTTAGCAGCGACCACAATCTTAGACATACTTTCCTTGGACTGCATTTACTGCTATGTGTCCATATTCATTTTATTTAACATTAAGGTCTTCCAGATACAACATAATTTCCTACCTTCCAAACATTTGCACTACTTGAAATGAAGACTGTGAACACTGGGTAAGAAGCCTGAAGCAGCATCCAATATCAATACAGCTGCTAAAATGCTGTTGTGTCATTCCTTTCCTCAGGTGCTCACACAAGCTGGCCCTGCACATCCCCTACAGCAACAGCAGCCTGCCACAGCCACCAAGGTTTGTGTTGTGCTGTGTGACAACTAGTGCAAATTATTTACTGAGATAATTTGCATGCTCATATGCCACCCATGGTCAACGTGCAACATTGGCTGAGATAAGACAGAGCTGCTTAAATCCAAGTGCCACTGGCAGAAGGGGAGAGGAGATGCTTGGGCTTGTAGAGGAAAGCACACACAAGAGCAGCTCCATGCTGGGGAGGGAGGGAGGCCAGCATGTGGCATGGCTGGGCTGACTATTCTATGGGATGTTTCTGTGAGGAGCTGAAAAGACAAGAAACCATTGGGTCCAGGACACATACAGACATGACTGAAGGCCACAGAGAACTACCTAGAAGGAAGTGTCACCTCTAAACCAGCCTTTTTCCTGAATTTTTTATGACCCTCATGGCCTGAAGGTGATCAACTTTGATCCAATGTTCATGCCACTATATGGCACAGGAAGGAGGACACAGCTAATGATTTTTCTAAGTCTCAGCTCTTAAAAGCATTGTTCAAGCCTAGTGTAATCTATCCCTGCATTAAAATAACAGGGTTGCCAACTTGCATAGTTCCCAATTTTATTTATGGCATAATACTTGCACAGAAATACAGACAAATACATATTAATGCCTTTAAAAGTAGTTTTCACAGGAAATGCAAGACAGATCTAGCTGTACATATCTTAAACCTTCCCTGTTCATATCCTGCCCAGAGAATCAGAGTCATTTATTGGGAAGTACGTGCCTTTTCTCTCTGCCTCCCCAAGGTCAGTATCCTCAAAGCCTTTCTTCTAGTCTTTCCATCTGGCTACTTGGTGAACTCCAGAGGCATTTGCATTGATGGCGCAGGACTTAGCACTAGATCTGTCATATATGGTTAAGCTGCTGCTGGGCTAAGCTCCCTTTTTTATCCTGAGTGGTATTTTCTCTTTGAACTTTAGGAATTTATACGGTGTTTTATCCTTTCAAGTATCTCTACAAATTCTTCATAGGATCTACAGCATAGGCAGCGCCTTTTTATGACAGAAAGACACAGTAGGTTTCCGTGCTTTGCAGTCGCTGTAATATAGCCCGCTGCTTCACTAAGCCCACTAACATTACATTAATTATTTGGAACAGAGCTTATGGTAAAAAAGTCGTGGTTGTTTGTTCTGACAGTCAAGCACACCATCAAAAGTCTGACTGCCTACAACAAATCAAGAGAGTTTTATAATGCCCTACTACACACTTTCATGTATTGAAAGAAAAAAAAAAAGCCACAAATTCTGCAGGAATAATTATCTTTCTGCTAGCTTGTTTTTAAAAGTAAGATAGGTAACATTTAATTGTAAATGCAAATAGCAATGATAATATGGGGCTCCTAGCATATCAGAAATGTAGCATTCCCTGTGGAAATACAGAAGAGCATTGCAATGGGACAAATGAAATATACACTTCAACAAAATATGAAAGCATTCTACCTATTCTTCTACCTAAGAAGGATGACTGGCTAATCCTTGGTGCAGAGAAATGTACTAGGTAGCCGCATTTTAAGTTACTAATCTTGTAGAACAGTTATTGTGTATCTTTTCTGTGCAAAAAAGTTTCATGCAATTGTCTATAACAATTTTGGTCCTAGTATGACTAGATTAAATAGGGGTCAGGAAGGAAAAATTAGCAAAGTGCCTCTTAGGGTAGACTGATACAATGTTCACAAACACTGATTGCTTTTAAATCTTCTGTATCTGTCTAAAGAAACAGGGACTACAAAAGTAATACTTCTAATATTACAGTATTTGACAGTATGTATCACCTTTCTCTGCAGAAGGTTATACAGAGCAGGGTGTGATGCAGTTCAACTTCCAATGTGCCTGTCTGCAGGCTTAAAACATACTGCGACTTACTTTCTTCTTTTCAGTGCCAGCACTTAACTGAGGACAAATATATTCCAACCTCAGCAGACTCAGTAATAAAAAGGAAATCAGTGTCCTGTCTGTTGGCATAAACAGATACAGCTTGACCCTGCTACTGCTAACATCGGTCTTCACCCCGTAAAGATCACCTCATGTGAGTTCCTCATGTAAGTAGTCCCATAAGGTCAAATGAGACCCTTTTCCCAAAGAAACCTGTGCAGAAAGAGTCCTGTTCTGTCATGTTAAGAGAAAAGGAGCTTAGCTGGAGCACATACTAATTTTCATTAACACAGTACAGTCCTTTTCATCTGATGTTCTGGATGTTTTTTCCTCTTTTCCTTGCCTTCTTTCTTTTCTACTGATTTAAGTTTTTTTTTTCTTTCTTCTTTCCTTCTACCCTTCCCTTTTGCATTTTCATTCTCCTTTCGCATACCATTTTTCTCCATCCCACTTTCCCCTTTTAACAACCCTCCCCCTCCATCCTGTTTTCTTTCCTTTTGCCCTCTCCCAGTCCTATGGAGGACTGCACCTGTGTTTTTTTAATAGTCCCACCAGAAGCAGCTGAATGCAGATGATAAGAAAACTGATAAAAACCACTTGAAACTTAAGGGCTATGTTCCCTCTAGCCTGCACAAAGGGGAATGGTAGATGTGGGCCAAGGAAACAGGGATTAAATGAGTCAAAACTTGCAGAATTCCCACACAGGGGATTTAAATTTCTGTAGTTCCCATTAACTAGTGCACACAACCATTAAACTGCTTGTTCTGGTTATTATTTAAGAAGGGAAAAAATGAGCAGTCACACAATAAAAACATCTGAAAGACTAAAAGAAGAATAAAAAGTTAATGAAAGCGTGTGCACGTCAGACTTTATACTCAGACCAAACACACCTTTCCATTTGGCATTCAGAATGCACCAGACATATTGTTATCATTTCCATAACAGGAGCAAACACTTGCTTCTGAAACCTACAGGAGTTTTTAATCATCTTTTGAAATCTGGGTCCTAAGAAATTACCTCATTATTCCCCCTCTTCAAAACAGTGTTTTCATCGTACTCATTTTGGATGCCTAGCCAGGTAGGTCAGCACCCACCAAAAAACTGGTCCCATCCTTCAAGACAAAACACACTCCCTAGGCCTTCTGGTGCATTTAATGTGCTGGCTTTCAAAGTTTCTCAGTGCACTGTGTGCACTTAGAAGCCAGCGACCACAGTACTTGATCTGGGAGTCACACAGACGGCTCTCATGTCTTCAGGTTAAGCATAAAGGGATTACATTAGATCTGGTAAACATAATTTATTTCCAGGATTTGAGAAAAGATTTTTCTTATCCAAATAACTCCCGCTAATCTAACTTAAGGATCCTAGAGACACAAAACTGAATCTCTACTTTTATACTGAGGGTACCCAGAGCTCATTACAGATTTTGCCAAAAATCATAGATCCCTGGTTTGCCCTATCAGGTAAAGGAAAACTGTGTCCACAGACCTTCCAGAATTTTAAGAAGAGCCCAAGGCAATTTCCAGCTGGGTATGTGATCTATTCATCCTGCAATCTACTAGTACTCTCTCCTAGTAAAGAGAGCTGGACCTTCAATGAAGATACCTGTGTGCCCTGAGATAGCAAGGCCAGGCAATTTTCCAGCACCATATTGATAAAATTAGGGAAATGGGCTCAAAGGAAATAGGCTTCTGCAGTCAAATCCCTCTGTAGACAAGTTCAAGTCACCTAGCTTTTCTATGTTCCTTCTGCAGAGATGCAACTAATGCTGGGTCTTCAAAAGAGTTATGAATGTTTAACTATCAATTATCAGGTGGCCTGCATGCATGCTACCCAACTGCCATCCATGGAAGGGGTTTATTTACTCACTAGCTAACTACACACAAAGATTTTGGAAGCTATGACCCATAGAGAAAGTTTTGTTATGTTCTGTACTGGTAACTGATTTCCATGCAACTCTTGCTCAGTGAAGTATTTCATACTTCAAAATATAATTCAAAACAAAAGTGCAGCATGCACGGATTTCCACTGATCTCAAGCTGTACTAGTAAACGTGCTGGTAGAATGTGAGCTGGTAGCAAGCTTCAAGCAGTTTGTAAGGGTATTCACTGAGTAAAGTGTCATTTTCCACATTCCCAGTTGTGAGTGCCTGGATTCAAAAGACTAAATAGCCTCCTTTGTTTATTATATAACCTGCAAAACTGCAAGCAGAGAGCAACAAGGAAAGAACAGATCCTTCTGAGAACTCTGACATGCCCTCTCCTCAAAAGAAGTCTCTCTTCAGGCTCATCACTTTAGGACTCAGCCTTTTGCTTTGGCAACTTTTTTCAAATTGCAAAGATCCCTATTTATTATGCCCAAACATACAATTATCTACATCTACATGTATGTATATGCTTTGCTGGCTGCCCACATTCAGGCCCATCTGTTAGGCTGGCACTCTGCCCACCAAGAAGTTGGTTGGTCCATTTCACTAAAGCATAACTGTCAAGCCGTGATGGGCTTTGGTGGGCAGCCAAGAGCCCTTCTTTCTCCAGGGAGGCAAGCCTCCCAGCTCAACTCAAGTTTGTGTTGCACACCACATGACCACGCTCATTGACAGGCATGCCAAAGCAAAGAAGATTTCAAAGAGGAAAGAAAAGAGGAAAGCTGACTGGTACTTCAGCCTGTGATCAAGACCTACTTTGTGGCAGCCATTACCGTGGACAATGCTTTTGTGGCTAAGCACAGGCCAAACCATCATTTAACTTTAACTCTGGCACCAACCAAGTACAACAGCACAATTGTGAGAACACTCAATAGATATAAATAGCCGCTACACAGGGCAATTCTGTGAGGCATAAGGGCATATACAAATGGCCTGCAAAAGGCAGCTCCTTCCACTCGTGTACAGACTTGGTGAGGAACTGAATTTGCCCACAAACCAGGGTGAAGATCAGAACAACGTGGACCAGATCTTCAATTCAGCTCAGATCCTTCCAGAAAGATTGTACTACCGTGTTGCTCACACCGTTCTCACGTTTCTGATTAAAGCTGATCTTTCTTCTTCTCCTTGCACTGTTTCACCTTTATCACTTGAAGACAGAGGTGGATCATGGTTTAGTTTTGGGTTTTAATCTTTTAATGTTAATAATCACATTCCAGAAAACATTGTGTTATCTTCTAGTTTTCTTTTTCCCCAGTTCCCTGTGGACTCAGCCACTAGGAGGCTTCTTTGGGACTACTCATGTGGCTCTTCCTCCTGCATGGAACCAGCTCACCAATCCTGCCTGGTGTCAAACATGGTGCAAACACAGTCCCACCTTCCCGCACAAACCAAGATGAACAGTTCAATGTGGTCTCACTATTCAATGGATCCATTCACCCGTAAGAATGACAAGCAAGTTTTGGCACTAAATCAGCAGCTCCTCTCTTCCCCAGGAAAGCCCAAGGGCAAAAATATATCAGGCTTTTATTTAAACCAACGTGGTCAAACTTCACTGTGGATGAGTTTTACCAGTTAAACAGGCCTCAGATCACACCCGCCCTGTGAGGAGTCAGCAGGTGACCAGGAATAAGTTCCGGCTGAACTTTTGAAAAGCCATTGATAACACTGAAAGATTTCCGTTCCCCTGTTAATTTTCATCACATCAGAAAAATCTTATGTTATGACTCTTACATCACAAAACAGTTTATAGAAGTAGCTGTCACATCACATTTTAATTGCTGTTACCTCTTTAGACAACAAAGCCAAGGCAGAGCTTGTCAGCACCAAGAGAAAAGAAAATCAAGTATGCTTCTGAAGTCTGAATTTCATTTTAAGCAAAATAAGCAGAGGCATCCAGACCACTACATGAGGAAATTCCACATGAATCTCCTACTTCATTTTTTGTAGCTCTCCACCCCTGGCTCTTCTGACATCTCTTCTAGCTAAGAAGATTAAAAAAGTCCAAATCATTTGAGATACTGCATTGCTTCTTGGCATCAATCTGGTAGAGGATTTAACTAAAAAGAGCCTTTATTTTTGTACTTTGTGCATTATAGGATGGAATTCTGTTAAGTTGTAATCTCTTTTGAACAATTATAAAAATCTCTGTATTTCCCTTTACGGGCTATTCTGGCTACACAGAGCATCCTTATACAAATGCAGCCTCTGCACAATAAAAGATACAGGATTTCCCTCTGGGTCCTTGTGGCATACACACAGGTGTATGAACTGTTGGTGGTACTTCTCATACAATCAGTATAAACATAGCAGATACAGGAGGACAAGATGACATCACACAGTTAATGGTAAAGTTTTGAATAGCACACAGGAACAACATAAAATAATTATATTCCCTAGCAGGAGTTGTAGCTATGCCATGGATAGGTAGTACTGTTGCAGTCTCTTTTTCTTTTCACTGTGAGGAAGAAAATACACCAGGGCTGGATTTATGTCATCGTAAATGAGAGAAGGATTTAGCCCATGCATTTCAGCCCTGGCTATCTTAATTAGTGGGGCAAAACCCTGGCTCTGCTGAAGTCAACAGAAAAATGCTATTGATTACCAGGGGACATGATATCACCTTGAGACTTCATGATGTTCCAATTCTACACTAACTAAACCCAAACAAGAGGTATTTGAAAGCTTTTCTTAGATCTCTGTCTCTCTAGAGTTGAGATGGGTTTCTCTGGAGATTTCCAGTTCTGGTATCACTTTCTCCATCAGTGCAACTAGTCTCATGTTTGTTGATCTCCACACCAGGACACAAAGACCACAGAAATTTCCAAGTTTGCGCAAGTGGCTTTGCATTTCATCTCAGTTGCTGAGACTACTAAACCCTCTGCTCCCTGTGTTGATTTCTGCATCATGTGACATTCTAGATATCTAAACAACTAAAGAGTACAATAGGTATATCTGATATCTTAGAAACAAATAAAGCATTTACACTTTAATTGGAATCTGTATGATTTAGATCTAAATTGGTACATCTTTCCTGCATGTTTTCCAATATGTCTTTATTGCAACAGTTTCCCAACTTAAGGCAAAGTGAGAAGATAGAAGCTTTTTTTGCAGGACCATTAACACACACACCCCACCCCAAAACCAGTGCTAACATCTGTGGCAATCACAAAATGGTGACTGGATACGTTCATGAGATGTAAAAATATACAGATCAATAATGTTCTGCTACAAATTTCAAATAAAAACCTCATGCATTTTTTCCCAAACACAATCTCTCTAGTAGCTTTTGTAATGAAGTAGGAGAGACAGCCATTGCATTTCACTCTTCCAGGCTATTCCGACTGCCCCCTACACATTTGGCCCCCCAGCACCCCTCCCTGTTTTCAGCAAAAGTGTCATTCTTGTGCTGTTTGTGTAAGTGGACAGAATTTCAAGCATCTGCTCCCAAATTATTATAAATCAAGGAACTTTCATGCTCCGTTAGCTTGAGAAGATGGTGTTATTAATGATCACTATTCAGGGAAGTTCAGAATAAGTGCCTAAGTGAAGACATCTCTGATGTAAGGCTTTGTTTTGTTTCTGAAAACAGCTGAGTGAGCAGTCTTCATTCTCACTGTTTAACATATTTCTGAGGCTACCACCTCTAAGAAATTTCAATTATTTTCATTAGCTTAGCAGTAACATCAACTTCCTCTGGAATCAGAAACAACACTGTAATTCCACAGCAACACTCATAAAAGTCATTTGGCATAGACAAATACTGGGGTCTGTGAAGATGCAAAGCTGCTTTTACACCTCTATTCATTATCCAGTTTCAGAAGTCTGAAAAAGCTGGTACCAAATCTACAATGCAGAAAGTGAAAATCTAAGTATTAGGTCATATTACTACTGGATTTGAAACAATGCAAGAAATGAATGTGCATGGCCTGGCAGATGTGATTTGCTCGGCAAGTTAATACACTGATTTCCCACGTGATCCTAGCCAATAGCCTTTCATTTCAATAGGAGCAGGACCAATTCTGCTAAGAAAAGGCATCCCAGAGTCACAGGACTGATTAAGTGAGTTTTCTGCCTGCTAGTTACTTGCCTAGGTGCACAATGAGTGCAGTGCACCCCGTGAGTGAATACCACATAATACCAAATTTAAAGATAAGAGGTCTGACTCATCACTCCATTGCACCAGTTTTGTGCCTACGGGGCTCCATGTTCTTCCATAGTGACTCAGTCCCAAGACTCCCCTCTCTCCAGGAAAAACATGACAAGTCATGCAGTACATGTCAGACTTACCCATCAACTATAATCCCCATTTGCACGGCAAAATTAATTGGAATGTAACATTCCATACCACTTAGATTTTGCTGTTATGCCTAAAGATAGGAACATATATAATTAATGTAAAGAGCAGCAGTTTAAAACACAGTCATTAAATTAACCATGTGACACCTGGCAACACACTTAAGGAGCCCTGTTTAAGAAAGAGTCCTTGACAAATGTTAATAGTGTGAATATGTGCAAGCTAAGATCAACAGCACAGAATTAAGGAGAAGGAGATTAGTCACCGGAACAAAAAGTTTCTCAAGAATAGTTCTCATTCCAGGATTGCTGCCTTCATGTTCCTAACCCAAAGTAGCCGAAAGAGAAGAAAGAAACTTTTTGGACAACTGTAAGATAGGCATTGAGTATTTCTTCTCAAAGGACACGCTGTGTTTATGACAGCTATTTTTGGCTTTCAGCTATATAAATATAAAACACCATGAGGCCGATTTTCTTCTCACAGTTTCATGTTAGTACATATTCATTGATTTCAGTGCAATTACATCTGATTTGCCTGGCATGGAACTTAGACAGATCAGTGCTGACCCTTATAGGCAATTCTGAATAGATTTATGCTGGGCAAAATGGATAGCAGGAGATAATCTATTCTACAGTCTCTGACAGCATACAACTGTAGAAATCAAGGAAATCATTAATAAAGGACTAAATCTTCAACAGTCAAACAAAACAAAAAACCCCATCCTTCACCTTACTCTAAACCTTAATAGATTGCCATCCAGCAGCTTACCATAATGTACTTTGCAGTGGTTTTTTTTCTGGTTTTTCATTGTTGGATCAGTAGGTTACCCTAGCACGCAGAGATCACAACCACACACTTGATTTCAGGATTGGGTCCTGAGGTGCTTCCCCAAGAGAGCTGAATCTACCATGGTTGAGCCTGCACAGTTTAGTCATCCTGCGCATCAGTGCACACAACCAGTAAACACACCAAAAACTGCTTGTGGAAATGATTACACACCATTGAGGAGCCACATACACTGAGTATTAACATCCATTAACTATCCACCTGCCTGTGATCACAGTGTGCACTCATATATAATTTTGTATTAGTACTACCACTGCAAGACTACAGCACCTCATTCTGATTACAGTTATATCTCATGAGAGGTCAAGTCAGGAGCTGATATTTTATGTCTCACTTCTTATAGGAAGGAAAGATTTATTTTTAGGCATGCAGTTCTTTGAATTTTAACTTTGTCTTGTGATAAAGAAAAAAAAATCCACATAAAACCACAAAGATGTCTAGTGCATTAAATACTGACTTTGAATAAATACAGGAATTTGACTGGTGACTGCAACAGGAGGGTGAAACCCAAAAATGTGTCAGTAGGATCGTTCTCTTTTGAGGAGCAACATAAAGACATGAACTTAAAATAGATATGGCATTGGCTTTTCTCTCTCATGCTCACTTACCCTTTGACATCAGAAACCAGCATGACTTGAAAACCTAGCACTCACTGCTCTCTAGTTGCCATCATTTTATTAGCGAATAGGTGTCCAGTCATGTGCACGTTCATAGGTGTGAGGGGCAAGCTGGAATTCAGGTAAAACTTATGGAAACAGCTCCATAGCTGTGATAGGGTTAAAGCACAGAACCTGTACCTTTACGCCCCATTATTATTAAACTACTTCAATATCCCAACAACAAGGGGAAGAGCAGAGGTACAGTGCTCAGAAGTGAGCACTAAGTTACAAAACTTTGAACATGACACAATATATTGAATGTCTACAAGCACCAAGTTTGCAATACTGCTTCTTACTTGGCAAACCTCTCATTTTGACATCTTCTAGGTCACCAGTTACTGCTGGGGATTATCAGGCAACATTGATTCCCACCAACATTTAAAGTACTACCCTAAAAACATCACCCGTGCTGGGAAGTGGATCCAGTGAGTAAGTCCCAGATTCAGCTGACCACCACAGTTGCCAGCAATATTTAATTTTAGGTGACAGCTCCTCTTCAGCACGGGAGTGTAGTACGAGGTAGTTTGGCTCCGATGACTAAGATTTTCACCGCCAATTACCAAAGTTTGCCAACGACTCGGCGAACACGCAGGTAAAGGCAGCGCCACTACGTTACGGGTTGCCGTCCTTTTCGTCCCTTTTCCCTCAGCCGGCTGTCAGAGGTGACAGCAGCCGAACAGGGACAGCTGGGAACCCATCGCGTCCCCCTTCTTTGTGCCGAGGGACCCAACGATCTCCTGCACGGAGCGGCTGGGTGGGTCATTGGGAGATAGCCCGCCCGGTGGTCGTTGCACGTCTGTGTGCGCACTCACACACACCTGACAGGACCCGCCTCAGCAGGCGGCGCGAACCCGCCCTGAGGACAAGCAGGAGCGCGGGACGACAC
>JANZLQ010000029.1:7542197-7561327 GCA_026212715.1 Elanus axillaris | reverse complement strand
CCGTGCCGCAGCGGCGGCGCTGGGGCCGGGAGAGAAGCGCCCTGAGGGCGGGCGGCGGTCCGGTGGGCCGCGCGGGTGGGCGCGGGGAGCCCCCCCCTTGCGCCGCGGGGTCTCGGCCGCCCGGCGCCTGAGCGGCGGGGCGTGGGGGTGACCGCAACTTTTCGCACCGTCACGTAGGGTGCGGTGACGTATTGGGGAAAGAGCGTTTTTATTTATGCCGCCGTTAAAGGTTTTTTCCTCGGGAATCCGGACTCTGCAGGTGTGTGGGGCTGTGTACGCGCTCGGTGAGCGGGGGGGGCTTCCGTGCGCAGGAGGTAGCCCCGCTATGGAAGGTGGCGAAGAACAGAAGCTGCTGCTGACCCTGCGGTTTTCAAAATTAGCACGTTTAGCTCTGGTGAAGGAATTGAATTGCCTCTAGTGCCAAAGTTCTGCGACCCGCTTTTTTCCCGGCTCTGGTCAGATAAACCATAGGGATTAACCACGTAGGTGTAACGCGCAGGTACCGAAGGAGAAAATTCAGCACGTTTCGGGGAAGAAGGCTCGTGTTTTGTTTCATCCATCACGTATTACCTGAAAATAAGGAGACTTTTTTTTGCATTGGAAATGCAATGCACAGTCTTTAAATCAACACAATTTGGAAGTTAGGTAGGCTTTTTTCTCTTCAGCTTTTGTGAATTTCCCCACCCGCTTACACAAACAATTAACAGTATGTGTAACTATTCAGCTACAATACTTAACCTTCAGCTCGGACAACACTTAGGGGTCTGGATCATGCTCATCGCATGATGTCGGGAGGGCTGAAGGCTTCTGGGGTGCTGCTGCATCGGTCCTGTGTCGTGACTGATGCTTTGACTGATCTGAAAACAATGTGAGGAGACCCCAGCTCTGACTGGGGAAGAGAAGCAGAAAAGTGAAAAGGGGGGAGGTTTGATCGTGCTGGAGGCTCAGGTGTGCCTTGTTAGATGGCTAGGGCATTACACTATCCAACTGCATGCAAATGTTTTTGAATCTAATAATCCTCATTTAAAAAGCAGGCTGAGGGGTTGAGCGTAAGAGAAAGGTATTGCACAGACAAGGCTGGATTCTTGCACCGCTGCCCTGTTACACCATTTTGCAGTTACTGGCCTCCTCACCCTGCTGAAGCAGTGGGAAACTGAGGTGAGAAGAGGATGATGAGAATGCGATTCAGGCATAGTAGATACTGCAGAGAGTGACCCGATGGTAACCTCTGGCTTGGTAAGACAGACCAGAAACGTGGGAGGGATGGAGTGTGTAAGAGGTGACAAAACAGCTGAAGTAAGGTGTGAGGTCGTGGAGGACATGAAGGTTGAAATGGGAGCTTGAAATTAGGTGAGGTGGGTGATGGAAAGCCCACAGGGAAGTCTGTGTGTCTGCAGATGATACCACTTATGAAAGTTGATTATGATTACCATAGTATAGTAGAAAAACATGGGGGAAAGGCAGCATCACAGAGGATGAAACGTGTGAGCATGCAACAAGGGATTCTGTCACTGTAGTAATGACGTAAGGGAAGATTGCGTTTAAACAAGGACGTTTAACAGTGACAGTAACAGTACTAAAGGGGAAGAGTAACATAAAGGAAATCAGACCACAGGAGAACCTGTCCTTAAAATCTATTTCCAGCTCGCAAGAGAATATACCAAGAGGTGATGCTTAAGTAGGGATCCAGTTAGGACGTTAACGGGGCTGAGAATGTTCATAGTTCTCTGGGCTGCTAGCAGGGAGGGCTGCTATAAATTATAGCTTCTGAGGCTTTGACAGGGAGTGTTGCTTCCTTTCTTGACATTATGGCCTAAATTCATCACTGTTTTAACACAGCACTAAATTATTTGCACTCATAGGCAGTTTCAACATGATAAACCTTCATCTTTCAGTCTCTAGAACATGCCCTTCCAAGGCTAAGTTGCCAAGGGACTCCCCAGTCTATGTGGCACAGACCTGGCTGTGATGGTCTTTGCATGGCAGGAGAGGTAAAGTTTTCAGGGGGGACTGAGACTAGAGTTAGCAGGCTGCTTTTCAACAAACTGTCATCACACAGAAGGCAGAATTCCCATAGAAAAGGGATTTGATTCCTGCCAGAGCACCAGAGGAATGGGATGTCAGGGCTTTATGCTGCTCTAGGTGTTGTTAGCAGTCTTGGGACAAACAAGTGTGCCCACCTGACAGAGCTGCTGCCACCTCAGGAAGGTTATTTTGTTTAGGGTGTACTGTATATCAACATATTCTAAGTGAAGTTTTCCTCAAATGTCCAGTTTGCAGGAAAACAATGTGTGTATTGGGTTTGCTTGAAATGGGTGAAAACTAAATAAAAACCAAACCAAAAGTGGAAGCCTCTGCTAAGTGAAAATCCTGCTTTTCAGCCAGTCTCATGGAGATGCCGATGGTACAAATTCAAAGGCAGAATTGTTATGGGGCAGTCTAAGTGTTGCCTGGGACTGTGAGATGTATTTCAGACATCTGTGGCTTGCAGGAGGGGCATTGGCCTGTGTCTACCAAAGCAGGCTTCTTTCTGCAATCAAAGGCCTGAAGACTCTTGTCCCCTCATTAATTCTTATATCTGCAAAGCAACACACTCCATTTGCTGATCCTTTATACCTATCCTGGGGAGCAGTTCCTCCAGAAGCTGCCTCTTCATGCCCCTTTATGTAGCTGCATTTGGATTATCTCACAAGATAGAAAATACTCTGAAGTTCGTTAGCTTCACCTGGGCTTCTCATCAACACTACTCAAGTACAACCATTAATCAAATTAAAGGTTTGTTCCAGCCAGGCGTAAGGTCGAGCTCCTAATTACAAGGCTGGAAAAGGAGAATGACGAGGAGTCATTTAAACTTAAAATGTAATTTGAGGGCAAGCTTAACAGTTTCTTCCTTAGCTGCCCTATTATCTTTCACTTTGAGTTTTTAAGATGTCTCATACATAAAAAAAAAAGGAGTCTAATCTGCACCTATACTGTGTGGCTTGGCTTGTTCCCTTCCAGCACAAGGGAAGTGTCTCAGGTGTGGACAGCTGTGGTTTTTTTGAAGTTCAGAAAGTAGTTCCTGCACTCCTCACCCTTCTTTCTGTCACACCTTCTAAAGAAGCTGTCCTATCACACATTGACCAGCTCTTCTTTCCAGCCAGCAATTCCTAAAGCAGTTTACAAACCCTTTACTGGCTTTCCTACACTTTACATTTAATAACATTAAAAACTATGAGCTCTGTAACAGTTCCCTTAAGTTTTCCATGCATAGCCAATTTCCACTTGGGTGACATAAATAGCTTTCAAACAGTGAAGATGACAGGCATGATAATGACACATTTTGACCAAGCAGCCCTCCCGCCATTTGGTGTCAGCTTCTGGGGTTCCTAATTTGATGTCCCCACCTTTGCTGAAGAATGAGAGAAGATCATGCCTCCTAAGAGAGTGTGAGGAGAGCAGGAATCACACTAGACAGTGCTGATCTTAATGTCACCATTAACAAATCTAATCTTTCCTTAGTTCATCTATCACTGTGCCAACTAGGCATCGTTTTGTATGATTAAGTGCCTGTGAAATCAAATAATAAACTGAATTTGTTCCATTTGGGTACATTATCCAAACTGGACTTCTGGGTACATCATCATTACTATGATCTTTAACTTGTCGGAAATGCCAGAATACAGATAATAGTAAAAATATTGACACTGTATGTTAGTGGTTTCCTTGACTCATTACAGGACAGAGAACAAAGTCTGTACTTCACTCTGGGAAAATGCAGCACTTAACATGGAGATGTCACAGAAAGAAACAGGATTTCTGCTATATAGACATAAAAAAATTTAGTGGGTAGTGTGCTGGCAGAGAACTACAAAACGCTTTGTATGCTGTGTTATGGTAATTTTTTCATTAATAGTTTTATTTGTTCACCCTCAGAAGAAGGAAACGGTGTCAACTGTTTAGCACCGGAGTAGATGTGTAACTCTGGGCTTTCTTAACAACCTGAGTTAGAGTTGTGATTAAGTCTGTTACTAAATTAGTACCTTTGTGGTAGCTGCAGGAGGTTTGTTCAGAATATGATAGCAGTCCCAGAGAGGTCACCCTGTACCAGAAATACATTGCAACAGACATTTATTTCTTTGCAAAATGAGGGGACTATTCACATCTAACACTTCTAAAGCACCTTCTGAGAGTATTGCTTACTCTACTCCAAGAGGAGTTTAAAACCTTTTTAGCAGTGAGTGTTACTAGCCATTCCTCGTAACTGGTGAAACCAGGGGACGTCTGCCTTCCCTCGGTTTAATGCTGCCATTGTGTGACTGCTTCTCAGCCGAGCTCCAATGGGCTCCCACCCTCGCAGTACAAGTCCAGCCTGTCTACCAGAGAAAATAATGGGCTTGAAGGGAATGTGAGAGGAGCACAACTGTTCTAGAGAGAAAGATGGACAAATGCATACCGCGGGAGGATGTGACTAAGCAGAGTGATTTTTCACCAAGTGATATTCTTTCAAACAATCTGACTTTGGGTTGTCTGAGGATGAAACTGTAAAGGTCACCAGTTAAACAGTAAAAGATTTAATTCCCTTTTAGTTTTTATCTTCAATAAATAATACACTCTAGCAGCGGCAGTCATCTTTTGAAAGAGCAAAAACATTGTGCTAAATAGTTATTGTCAGCCGATGTATGCAAGTTTATGACTGTTATTTGCATTAATGTAGTGTATGGTGTATTACTGTACTGTTGTGCTCTACATCTTGCAAATGCAAAAGCTTTAACTATCATGGTTTAACCACAGCCAGCAACTAAGCACCACACAGCTGCTCACTCACATCCCCCCCAACCCAGTGGGATGGGGGAGAGAACTGAAAAAAAGAAAGATGAAACTCATGGGTCAAAATAAGAACAGTTTAATAGGACAGAAAGAAAGAAAACAATATTGATAGTTAAAACAGTACTAAAATGACATAATAAAAGAATTGGAATATACAAAACGAGCGATGCACAGTGCAATTGCTTGCTATTTGCTGACCGATGTCCAGTTAGTTCCCGAGCAGCAATCTGCACCCTCGGCCCCACTCTCCCTGGTTTATATACTGGGCATGACGTCCCATGGTGTGGAATACCCCTTTGGCCAGTTTGGGTCACTGCCCTGACTGTGTCCCCTCCCAACTTCTTGTGTCCCTCCAGCCTTCTCACTGGCTGGACATTGGAAGCTGAAAAATCCTTGACTAAGTTTAAACACTACTTAGCAACAACTGAAAACATCAGTGTGTTATCAACATTCTTATACTAAATCCAAAACATAGCTCTATACCAGCTACCAGAAAGAAAACTAACTCTATCCCAGCCAAAACCACAGCACGGTATATGCAAGTTTATGACTGTTACTTGTATTAATGTAGCATATGGTGTATTGCTGTGCTGTTGTGCTCTACATGTTGCAAATGCAAAAGCTTTAACTTTAAAGAGTTTGGAAGCTGGATAATGTAATGGTACTTTAGAGCAATATAGGGCTTTACAGAGACTTTAATTCATTGGCACATTGCTGCTGTCTCTACCAAACAGCTAGATAATATGCAGCATTTTAAAACGGAAAGTGAAGTTAAACGTGTATCACCAAGACCTCTACACATACTGAGGGAAATCTGTGGTTCATCTGTGGAGATAATGTGATGCTGATACAAGAATGTGGGATGGGCCTTTGGCATCCCAGTTTCATTTCCTAACCCAGCCTGAGCTGAGCATTGCCCTTGGCACAGCCCTTTCCTTTCTATTCCTCCACCTGCCCAAGGAAAGGGTGGGGTCCCTTCTAAATGCTTTAAGATCTGGAAGGGAAAAATGGGACCTATCCTTATGGTAACTAGGTGTATCCATACCCACCATCTAAAATAGGTACAAGGGAAGTTCTGTATGAAAGCAGACACTTGAAACATTAGTGGCCCTCACTTCAAACACGGGCACGTGCAGGACATGAATATGGAGCTGTATGATCCTGAGAGGATAATGTGTCCATGAATTAATCTATTGTTAGTGCTAAAGAAGCCAAAGCTGCTTTGTCAGTTATGTACACACTACATTGCGTGACACGGAGCTACTGTGTGACTGCCAGGCTCCCTTCTGTCCTTGTGACTGCAATGAGCCCTGGCACCATAGAAATACCAGACTGCGCTGCCAGGTTCACCTTGTAAAGCAAACAACACTGGGATCACACAAAAGCAACTGTATAGAAAGGGATCCAGGGACAAAGGGTGCCTGAATAGGAAGGCTGTGGAAAGGTGCAAGATGAGTCACAAGGGACAAATTGTAATGACAAGTTTGAAAGGATGTTAGAAATGGGGGAAGGCTGAAGGAAGGTCTGCTGCTTAGCAGGGAATGAGAAGAAAAGCAGATGACACCAAGATTGACATGTTCAATGGCTTTTAGTCACAAACAAGGTGCTGGTATCCAGAAACTTAGCAAGTTTCATTTTAACAGGTGTGTAGAAAAGTCCAAAATCAAGGACAGAATACATTTGAAACATTTAAGAAATGTGGATACATGAAATCAGCCAGGCCTGGTGAGCCCTACACTGGCAAATTTAAAACACTGGAGCAGTCTTAGAAGCACTAACAATAATCTTTGACAGCTGCTAGAAGAAAAATCCCAGTGGATAAACATAGTACCTGTCATTAAAAAGGAGAAAATGAAGAAAATTGGGACTTTCAGGGGAGTCAGGCTAGAACTGTCACTGAGAAACATTTTAAAACAGATAGAGTTGTTCCTAAACTTGTAGAATACAGTCAGGCAACAAAGACCTTTGAAGAACAAATCCTGTTAAATGGATCTGATCTCTTCTTTAGGACAAAGAGCCTAGTGCCATAGGCACTTACCCCTATTGCTGCTGGTGACATGGTGTCTCTGGGAGGCATGCAGGAGGTGCCTTGCTTTCCCCTTCTGTAAGGGAAACCTTGTACCCAGAAAACACTTCCTGTCTGCAGGAGTCCATTGCTTTCTGAGGGTGCTGGATTTACTGGGCAAGTGCTACAAAGATCCTGCATACAGGTGGATCCCTCCCTACCCTCCAGCTGTGTCTGGGGGAAAAGGTGGTCAGCTGAAGCCCTGCTGCTGCGTTGTTAGGACAAGGTAATTTGCTGCCTGTGTAGGTAGAGGCAGGTGCCCGGCAGTTGGGTATGGGCTACATGAACTAACTTGAAGGATACAGTCCGTAAGCTGCGTACATAGGGCATCCCTGACCTAGCTGGTATATGATAAGCATCAGATGTGAGTAAGGCTTTTTAAAAGCATTTGATGTAGTCCCACATGATGTTGTTACATGCTGAACTAAAAAAAAAATGAGGCCAGGCTAAAATCACTCTGCAGTCTGGTAGGTGCACAAGTGGTTGAAATACCACTTGTCCAGAGTAATTATCAATGATTCACTGTCAAACCAGGGGAACGTTTAAGTGAGGTCCAACAAGGGTCTGTCTGGGGTCAATTTTACTCAGTGCTTTCATTAATGACTTGGACGAGAGTAATGATTTGTATATAGAGTAAAATTTGTGGATGACGTCAAGATGGAAGGGTTTGTGAGTGCTTTCGTGCACAGGATTAGAATTTAAAATAATCTTGCTATGCTGGTGAAATGCTTTGAAATCAATAAGATGAAATTCAATAAAGAATGCAAAAGACTCCTCTTAGGGGGGAGAAGTCAAATGCAGAGGTGCAAAGTGGAGAGTAGCTGGCTAGGCAGCGGTACTGGAGGCAAGGCTCTGGGTCCTACAGTCAATCATGAACTGAGGATGAGTCAACAGTATAATGGTGCTGAAAAAACATTCACAGCCACAATGACTTTACTGCCCCATAAGCTGAACAAATGCATTTCTGGTGAATATAAGGGTAATTACTCTGTGTGCTACTCAGCACTAATTACTAGCTTGTGTGCTCAGTTTGGAATACTGTAAGAAAATAATAAAGCAAGAATGACTAGACAAGAAGAGAAGGAGTGATGAAATTTATTTAATCTAGAAAAAAAGGAAACTGAGTGAGGACCTGGTAGCATTCTTCACCTGTGTAAATGACTTGCAGGGAAAATCAAGTCTTCTCCATGCTAACAAAAAGTAAGATGAGAATTGTTTGGCAACAAGAGAGGTTTATGTTAGATCATCATTTTCTCAGTATATCTCAGTATTTGAAGAGGTTTCTTAAAGAATTCCCATCATCAAAGTTTTAGCAGAAAGACAAACTTCTTTCAGGAATTATAGAGTTGATTCTTTCTCAAAGGAGATAGGACCTTTTTGTTTCTTCCAACCTTATGTATCTGTGATTTTTGTCTGACAGCTTAAATCACGAGAGATAACATAGTTCTTAATAATCTAATCCTGCACTTCAGTATTAAAGTGTGTAGTCAATACCAGTCAGTTAATTCTGAGCTCTTCCAAGATAGTGGTGTACAGAACCAAAAAGCTAATAAACCATAATACTTTGTTATGGCACAGCTTCTTCTACTAAAGGGCTCAGTCCTAAGAATCTTCACAAATACCTTTGTACAATTATGTTACCTTTACCCAGGCAAAAAAAACCCTATTGAGGTCTGTATAAAATTGAAGGATTGGGCTTCTTTATGTATTACTGGTGTGCACAGCGCAAAAACATTTCTCAACCTGGTGATATATGTCATTGGCTTTTTTTCACTGGTATTTGTGAACTGACTCCATCTAAAACTAAATCTCAATCCAATTCCATGTGTGAAAAGAAATACTACGAACACTTGCTTTTGCACTTGTGTAATTTGTGCTGGCTGCTGCCTTGCAGAACAGCACCGTGCCGACGGCCTGCGAGAAGGGCAGGCTGGGTGGGCAGCTCACCCCGGTCTGCAAAGCTCTGCTGGGTACAGCGCTCGCTCAGGCTGCAGCAGCTGAGGATCTGGCCTGCAGCATCTTTAGAGTACTGTTTTGCAGCTCTGATAATAGCATCATGAAAGGACACAATTTATTTTTGCCATGTACACTCTGTTCTAGCATTTTGCCTCCTTCCTTTCTATTCCCAGAATCCTTGACTTTAGAGTAGAAGATGTCCTGGTTTCAGCTGGGATAGAGTTAATTGTATTCCTAGTAACTGGTACAGTGCTGTGTTTTTGAGTTTGGTATTGGAAGAATGTTGATAACACAGTGTTGTTTTCAGTTGTTGCTAAGTAATGTTTAGTCTAAAGTCAAGGATTTTTCAGTTTCTCATGCCCAGCCAGCGAGAAGGCTGGAGGGGCACAAGAAGTTGGGAGGGGACACAGCCAGGGCAGTGACCCAAACTGGCCAAAGGGGTATTCCAGACCGTGGGATGTCATCCCCAGTGTATAAACTGGGGGGAGTGGGGGTGGGGGAATCGCTGCTCGGGAACAAACTGGGCATCAGTCAGCAGGTGGTGAGCAATTGCATTGTGCATCACTTGTTTTGTATATTTCAATTATTTTATTATTATTGTTGTTGTTATTTTCTTCCTTTCTGTCCTATTAAACTGTCTTTATCTCACCCCATGAGTTTTACCTGGGTTTTTTGTTATTATCTCCCCCATCCCACTGGGTGTGGGGGAAGTGAGCAAGCAGCTGCTTGGTGCTTAGTTGCTGGCTGGGGTTAAACCATGGCAAAGGACTGCTGGAAAATGAAGCAAGCTGCAGTGAGATGCTGCTTATTCATTCATTCACTGGTTGGTTTCTCCTTTTTCTGTTACCAGCCCTTTGGTTTTGGAGACCAGGTAAGTGTACCAAGAGACATTTGAGGTCTCTGGAGACCTCTGCAGAGATTTGAGATTTCCAGTCAATTATGGAGAGTACTGGGCTAGGGAGAAGTCCAGAGGATCTGCACTGTTGGGTCAATATGAAGCTGTGTTCTTACCCTACATTTAATTTTTACACTTTCTTCTCTCCTGAGGAAGTTTCAGATTTGAAAGACCTGGGAAGTTTCCCTGAGGATAAGTATATGGAATGAGAAAGGCTTTAATTTAGGAACAGAAACTGAGAGCTGCAAAATCAATCCTCCTTTGAGGTAGCCTGGGCGCCTGGCTGTAGTGTCACTCTAGGGTTAGGGTTAGAGGTTCAGGTTCCAGGTTCAGGTAGAGAAAAGCACAGAGCTACCTACTGCTGTGGGGGAGCTAGGCAGGGGCTGTGACAGTTAGAGTTTGGGTTAGGGTAAGAGAAGAGGAGGAGCAGACTGATAGTTGAGGTGGGGCTGGCAGGCAGCTATCAAAGGAAGCTGACGGCTGCAAAAGGTGTTCTCCGCTGAGGAACGTATTGTCTGGGGCATAGCTAATCCCAACCCTAGAGTGCTCTGGGAGGGCTGGGGCTGGCCTTCAGGAGAGGATGAACCCAGCTTCTCCAGACAAAGCTGACTGGGAAGAAGTAGTAATGTGAGAGTGGCTGGAAAGAGCCCAGAGCTCAGGCTTGAGCTTCTCCTAGCCTCGTAGAGCAGGGTTTGGGGTTGGGGTAAGGTGGCCACAGGGGCTCTGTGAAGGAGGAGCAACCAATGCCTTCTGAGCAGAAGCCTGCCGTTCGCTCCGCAGGTTACTCAGAGTCCTGCAGAAGCCTGGGCTCTGCCCCGCACCCTTTCTCTAACCCCGACAACAGAGGCTGGTGGAGAGAGCTGTGTGGCCATGAGCGCAAAGGACAGACAAGGTGCTGGCCCTTTTGGAGCCCAGATCTCATCTCAGCTTCTTCTCACATCTCTTCTCATATCCCCACAGCAAACCTCCACCCCAACCAATTCCGCAGTCTGGAGGGGGTACCTTGGGGCTGCCTTCAACCCTGCCTCTGCCTCTTCAGTCTTCTGCTTCCCTGCCTTCATCCTGACCTTGCGTTACTGTAGTCTTGAAAGCCAGGTCTGGCTAAGTGCAGGTGGTAAGTGCTGCTGTAGATCTACTTACCTAATCTTCTGACTAACCGTTACATCTATTACAATCATAAAGTATTTTAGAGAAACATCACCTGAACTTCGACTCTGAAACTGTAAAAGAAAGAGAACAGCAGTAAGGCATTGGAGTCTTGTATCAACAGCTATTTGGCTTTGGAGAGGAGTTGGCTCAGTGACTGTACAGAGTGGATTTAATTTTATGAAGAGATTGCTTTTGATGGAGACACAGAACTGTTCACTGGGGGAAAGACTGGTGGTGTGGTTTAACCTGGCAGGCAGCTAAACACCACACAGCCACTTGCTCACTCCACCCCAAATCCCTGCAGCAGGATGGGGGAGAGAGTCAGAAAAAAAAAAAAAGTAAAATTTGTGGGTTGAGATAAAGACAGCTTAATAGGACAGAAAAGGAAAGGAAAATAACAACAACAACAACAATAGAATATACAAAACATGATGCACAATGCAATTGCTCACCACCCACAAAATGATGCCCAGCCAGTTCCCGAGCAGCAGCCGCTGGCCAGCTTTCCCCCACTACTTTTCTTTCCATACTGAGCATGATGTGCATGGTCTGGAATATCCCTTAGGCCAGCTGGGGTCAGCTGTCCCAGCTGTGTCTCCTCCCAGCTTCTTGTGCCTCCCTTGACTCCTTGACTGAGTGTAAACACTGCTTAGCAACAACTAAAACATCAGTGTGTTATCCTAAATCCCAAACACAGCACTATACCAGCTACCAGAAAGAAAATTAACTCTGCCCCAGCTGGAACCAGGACAACTGGATAGTTTTATCTGCTCTGAGAGGTGGTTAGAGTATTCCCCAACCAATGCTAGTGCCAGGTGTGCAGTACATACAGGTAGGTAGTGGAAAGAAGGCTCTATTTTCTCTAACAAATTGCATTAAGATTACAACAGTACAGGGTCAACGGCACAAGGATACATTTGATATCTCACAAAGTTAAGGTCAGCTGAAGTGCACAGCATTTTATATTTCCTCATGTGAAAACAGAGACAGAAACAGAAAAATGGAGCTCCAGGGGCTAGGTATCATTAATGTCTGGCAGCAGAAGCAACAAGCACAGAGGTTAACACCTAATCACACAGAAGCCGGTTAGTGTTTTGAACCCAGTGAGTATCTCCCCCTGGCCTCTACAGCTTTGGCTGAGAGCAGCAATCCCAGCCTCTCCTGTTTTATGCTGTGTGACACACAGTGTACACCTGCTTGGCTACAGAAGAGAACCAGTCCTTGGGCTCATCTCAAAGAGCAACTTTTTCATGGATAATACTGTTGACTTTAGTAGTAACACTCAGACAAGTAGAGACTCCATCATCCAGCTGTACATGGGAAAAAAGTAATAGGATTGCTTCACTTCCCTGATTTATGGAAGTAATGGGAAAGCCCTGATTTATTAAAACAAAATAAGTATTTCTCCAAAATAAAGAGCCCTAGAACTACACTCAGTCAAGCATTTCTCAAGCTACAAGAAGACAAAGAAGTAGGAAGAGACTATGAATCAAATAAATAATTTTTTAGATCTCTTCTGTAGCTTTATCTGTGCCTTCCAACTGCAAGACCCTCTTTCCTGTTCAGCTATTCAGTTTACAGAACAGAAACATCTGAAAAGCTGACTGAATTGAAGAATGGTTGACTTCTGTTTAAAAATGCCTGTAATATCCTCCTTTTTTGAATTGCCCCAGCAACTAGTTAGAATACTTAGTATATAGTGCATTTCTTTTGTTGAACTTTGTATCAGTCCAGTGACAAATTATGATGAATATCATTCTATTTCTTTCATTCTATGGGGAAGAATTTTCCCCACAGGCAGATTTTGGTCAAATTATAATTTAGGCCAGAAAGCTGTGTAACGTTCAACTGCCAGTCATAGACTACTTTTCTGAGAATTAAACTGAAATGACAAAGTACAAGATAAAGTACAAAATAATAATTACACTTTAAGGAATTAGTGCTAACAAGTCAAATAGGATATTTGATAGCAGGGGAGCAGGATGAGAAGCAAATGCACAAAATATTTCTTCCTTGATAGCAGCACTTTAACCTTTTCATATCTTCTGACAGGCAGAGAGAAGATCTAAGACTGATAGGAGAAAAGAGGCCCATGTGTACTCTTCTCACATTCTCCACTTTGTATTTTTTACAGGTCAATATATCTACTTCCATTACTTTTTTTTTCTCTTTTCCTTTCAAATTATATTTTTTCCTTCAGTGAAATCACACCTGAAATTTTGGACTTTCACTATCACCCAGTGAACCCCCCCTTGAAATGTGGCACCCTGAAGCTCTTCATTTACTGCCCACTCTCAACTCTCCCTTGCTAGATTACCCAATTTTCCAAGTCTTGTGTTCCAAGACACCTCTATTCTTTCTTTGCTATTCTTGTGGAGTTCATTAGTGGAAAAATAGGGATAAATATACACATGACTAGATTCATCCAGAACCAGCTTCTTTCTAGAATGACAATAGCCATGTTTATGCAGTGGTGGGGCCAAGCCAACAAACTTTGCTAGAATCTAGCTGCGTCTTCTGCAGCCACTCAAGTGTTCGTGCCTCGCACTGCTGGCCGCTGTGGGGCCCATTGACTCTACTGAAGGCCTGTGCAAGGATGGTTATCCTTGTTCTAGAGCTGAGCTGGCTTCGTTCGTTTGCCCTGCTATGGGAGATAATATGTTACTCTGGAAAAAGGAGAAATGGGGGACAGGTTGCCTAGACAGCTGAGCTGGACATGCTATAGCGAAGGTTAGATTTGGAAGCAGCAGTATTATCTCTAGTGTTATCGGCCAAAGACAAAGGGGTTGGATTCTTCCATTTTCTGGAGTTTCCTAACCCCACAGTACCTGGGTGATAAAGAGTTGGCAGCATATGTGTGATGTCAAAGGTTTATGTGTAGCATCAATAGTGTCTGGGTGTTTGTGCAGCAGTGAGATCACTTACAGGAAAATCTTCCCTGAACTTGTCCTAGCACCTGTCCTGGCCACATAGTGGTGTTAAAAGCAGACCTCAAAGTACAATTAACAAATGTCAACAAAAAAACCTCAGGAAATAGCAACAGTAGAAAGAAAAATAACATATATAAGAAAAATTGTCCACCAACCTGGGCATATTTCTGAGACAATAAAAAATGCATTTAATTTCAGCCCTCAAGTGTTTACAGGACACTAAATTAGAAATATAATTATTCCGTGCGTTGTTTACAGTGGAGAGAAGTAAACAGAGAACCCCATTTAGCGGTAAGGGAGCAAGTAGCTGTGAGTAAACTGTGCTGACATCCTTCCAGCTGGATCAGGGTTCATTTTCCTAAACAGTTTTGGGACAGATTAAACAGGTGAGGCTGTGCTGTATGGGGACTACTGCCTCTTGTGTGGAGAAGATACCATGGACACTTTAGACCATGCAACAGGACAAAAGATATCTTCAGATACTAATATAACATGTATTCCTAATCTCCAGATATGTTGGTTCCCCAAGCCATCAGTTCAAACATGACTGGTAAGGAGTTTTGTAGCAATGCTGTGATGTCTGGTGTGTCAGCTAGAAAGCAATGTCACCAGTGAGATATCTGCTGTTACCAGTGCCAGTGATGATGTGAAAGTAAAACCTGGGGGTTTTATCTAATGTTTAAACCTGTTTGCTAAAACTTATAAAACAACCTCTGATATTTTGACATCTCACAGGGACATAGCACTTGAGATACCAGACCTGTGGTACACAATTTTGCTTCAACTGGGAGAACATTATCACCATCAGCAGTGGCCTTATGTTATTTAAAAAGCCCTGCTTATCTGTGAACTCCTGTATTAATCACACATCCGCAGCAGCCAGGGTCAGGTCCGGCAGCAGTGAGTCAAGGAGGACACACATCTTGTCTTTCATAGTGGGAGCGTGGACAACCTGCTGCTGGGCAGCCTCCCTGGTACATCAGCTGAACTGCTCTGAAGGAGACAGATTATACACAACAGGATAAGACTTCACAGTTTATCAGTTTAATAGTAAAGCAGATGGATTTTAAAGAATTGGGGACTAATTGTTTTAAGTTGTGGTTCCAAGAGAAATCACCAAGGCTTTAGGTACCTAGCAATGGGGAATTGGAGTGCTGCAGCTGGATGATGAAAGGCACTGAAGTAGTACAACTCACCTGACTGCTTCAGATTTATTACAGAAATTTTGAAGGGTAACTTTGTTTGCACAGACTGTATGCCAGATCAGGTATTTACTGTCCTCTTAGCACTGGTACTGGATGAAGAATAACTCAGAGAGGCAGTATAAAGCATTGTCAGTGTGAATCATGTTTTGGGTGCTCCAGCTAACTGGGCAGAAGTGTAATTTCCTCCCTGATCCTGATCAGCTTTCTTTTCCCAAGTGCTCTAGTGGTCTAATATTAATAACACAGAATCAGAGCCTTACAGACAGCAAACAAATTGAGTAACCTTAACAAATGAGTGCATAACAACCCACCAGAAATCACAACATAATTTGGGCACAGTAGTTTCAATACTCTGATGTGGTAAAATAAGGCTGTGGCTGTTTGTGTCAGCTGATCAGTTGACATAAATTATATTAATGATTTCAGCTTCATTTAGCGTTTTCATCATTACCACTTCTAGAAGCCCAGGGATAATTGTATTTCGAGAAAACAAGTAAACTTTTCCAATGTTTGACGAAGTGAGATCTCTTTTGAAAAGAGAGTCCTTTTCAAAAGCAATCGCAGCTCTAAACATGAGGTGGCGGCTCATAACATCCTTACAAAAAGACTTTTAAAATTGACTGGCAGATTCAACCCCACCTTGTTCAATTATAAGAAAGCAAATGGGCTGCAAAGAAAACCTACTTAAAAAGTCTCCCAGCAGGCACTTTGGTGACTACCCCGTGTAAGTTACAAATTAGGTAATAGGAAAAGCAAAGAAATAACAGTCTTTAATAATGTTAGGCCTAAGCTAGTATTAGTCCACTTCTTATTAGAATCATATTAGCACAAAGACAAAACCTTAGCATGGCTTACTTAAGTTGAGCTATGTGGGAACATAGACTTTAGAACATTGTATAAGTCACATTGCCTGGTGATCTCTATAAAAAATATAACTGTCAGAGTCTTCAGCATGCTAACACAAGTAAGGCACTTTTTAAGGCATCAGAACTCAAACAGACTAACAAAACTTATTTAAAGACTGATCTGCTTAAATATGAATGTTAATTCTTGAGTAAAGGTAGACTTGCATTTAGCATTCATGCAAAGCATACCCTTCCTCACCCCCTCCAGTGTTTTTATAATTGAATAAACACCGCTGACTTAAATCATGAATAACCAAGAGCGACAGACTTGGCAGAAAAGGCAGACCTCACAGAAAGCTGTGAGAATCTTCTTGTGCACACCTAATTTTTCAGGGATTTGTCCAGTTTGCGCATTAAGGCAATGCATCATTTTGGTCATGCTTGCTTGCTCCTAAAAATCTTCTGCCCTAAACGAAGACGGTGCACTACTGTTGCATCTTTCAGAGGCCACAGGATTTGCAGGCAGGGCTGAGCCACACTCTTTGCAGATGACTCTCTTCACCAAGACACCACTATTCCTGTGCTGGAGGTTTCTACTTGACAGCAAAGCTAGCAGAGGGGCTCCTCAGACTCACCCATGCAAAGGCATCTGCGTGCAGCTGGTTTGAGGCTGGACTGGGCTAACCTTGGTGATTTTACACCAAAGCAGATTGAGAAGTGCCCACGTATTCGACTGTATCTGGTGACAAGCTGGATGGGACCCTCATACCAGTGGGTGTCACAGGTAGGGAGGCACAGTAACATCTTCAGGTGACAGAGCTGGGACCAGAAGAGTGCTGCTGTCGGTGCTCTCAGCCTAAGGGTAGTGACACTGTGTGTAAGCACTCGACTACTGTGTAAAGATACATGCCTAAATCAGTTTTGGTTTCCTGTTCTTCAGCTATCCAAGCCTTCCCATCAGCTATTAACTTAAACAACTGTAAGTGCAGTCAACAGCTGGCAAAAGGTTATTTGGGCTTGTGCCACATTGATCAGATTAACCACTTTTAGACTATTTTGTTTACAGTAAAGCAGCGACTATTATATTGCCTTGTGGATGTAAGGCAGCAAAATCGAGCCCATGGCTAAATAAAGAGGGTTTAGTGCCTTCAGTTACAGGCAGAAATATCTGCTTGTTTGCTGATTTGGCATTATTGGCCTAAGTATATATGATCATGTCACCTGAGAGATGTGAGCACAACAGTATGGAGGTAAGCACCTTTAGCCATGTACTTTGGGTTTATAAGAGAGCAGCTCAGATAAAGCCAGCAGAAGGTTGAACATCGGCTTGGATTCCACAAATTCTTCCTCCATGTATCCTGCTTTTCTATCCCCAGACAGCCTCCTTGGGCAATACTGGAGATGCTTTTGAATATTCTGGTGTGATTAATCCCACCAAATGTTGACTGACCCCTTAGCCCAGCAAAGATTTTAGCAAAAGGGTGCCATTTTAATAAAGAATAAAATGTAATTGTCAACCACGAGATCTACTGAGATAGGAGGAGAAATAGCAAGACGATTAGTCACTTCATTCACACAGAATATTTAGAAACTCCCCCAAAGTAATTTGATGCCTGTTTTGTAGCCTGTCCCCTTTTTCTGCAGTGTGATCTGTCTGTCTGAAGACTGGACTAGATTTGCCATCCTGGATAAAACCCTCTACCTCATGTCTCCCTAACATACAGGTTTAGTATGTACAGACCTTAGCTTTGTGCAGTCCTGGCACCTATGTAGGGGATATCTTTTCTAATAGGGATCTCTAGTTGCCTCTACAATATCATATTAACGGTATGATGATATTAAAAGCAATTAGATGACCTTAAGCTTCATGGGGGACTATCTGACAAGGGAAAATTTTGGAATTAAAAAAACCCCATAGGTTAATTTCATGCTTAGAACTTCTCCACATGAGAGGATTTCCACTGAAATGAGACGCTTCTCCTTAACTGCTTCACATTATCTGCTCTGGAATAAGTAGAGATAAAGAAGCAGTGGGCTTTTATCTTGCTGTAAGTCATTGTTTCGTTGTGGTAGTGATTTCTTTCAAAGTATTCCCTCAGTGCTGTGAACGAGAATTTTGTGCTCTTTGGGGCTGATGGGGGACACAGTGCATTTTGTGACTGTACCACTAGAATTAGCAGCATATTCTGTTGTTGGTCACTGTAAATCTGCATTTTCCATATCCTCTCACATAAGTGTAAAAATACCATGATTTGTCTTTTGCTACAAGAGTTTATTGCTGTCTGACTGCACATTTGTGGCTCAGGACAAAATAGTGATTGATGTGCATAGATACAGGACATACTTCTCCAAGGTACCCTGTCTCTGAGCAGTCAGAAGGCAGCAGCAGCAGCATCTCCTAGCTTATCTGCAGTGGAGCTTACCAAATCAAAGCTCTGGAAGGGACCTCAAATTTTGCCCGAGCTATCCTCCTGACCCCAGGTTCAACTGTCCTATTTCAGTCTTGACTCAAGCCTTCTAGAGACCTGCACTGGGGAAAACTCCATAGCAGCAGAGTAAGAAAGCTAAGATGAAGAGCTGTCACTTGTATCTGAAAACCTTCACGTTGGGTATAGCTCTTTCCAAGGATCAGGGAATGCAAGAATAGAAGCCCTTCTGCGGTTGATCAGGTCAAAGGTCAATACTGTGTCAATCAGGTCACTAGCTCAATACTGTGTATCTAAAATGTTGAAATAGGGCACACATGTTGAAAAAGGTCTTATAAGGAATTATCTCCTCTGATGAAGACTGTATTCAGACTGTCTTGCTTAATAACGTCAATAGGTCTAGTTTGCATTAACTTTGTAATTCCTTTTTTAAACTGTTTATGCTTTTAACCTGCACAATATCCTGTGCCATTAAGGTTCATCATTCAATTCTGAACAGAAAAAACCCTTTCATTTTCTTTATTTGAAAGTAGAGCCCTGAAGCCCTTTGACTATTGAATTGTGAAAGACTGTTCCCTGCTCACCTTTCACAAACCATTTGGAAGCTGAAGATTCCCACAGTATTTAGTCTGCCATCATATGGGAGCCACTCTATGCATTTATTGTTCTGACATCTTTCTCCTTACTTACCCATGCTCTTTGTGAAAGTTGGTGATCAGAAATATCTTGTATTGGGTTTGCGTGGCAAGGTTCTGGTAGTAGGGGGATGGGGGAGTGAGGGTTGACAGGGGTGGCTTCTGTGAGAAGCTGCTGGAAGCTTCCCCTGTGTCCAACAAAGCCAATGGCAGCC
>JANZLQ010000029.1:7515176-7527268 GCA_026212715.1 Elanus axillaris | reverse complement strand
GCCATCCAGAGGGACCTGGACAAGCTGGAGAAGTGGGCCCATGTGAACCTCATGAGGTTCAACAAGCCAAGTGCAAGCTCCTGCACCTGGGTTGGGCCAACCCCCAGTATCAATACAGGCTGGGGATGAAGGGATTGAGAGCAGCTCTGCAGAGAAGGAATTGGGGGTACTGGTGGATGAAAAGCTGGACATGAGCCTGCAATGTGTACTTGCAGCTCCAAAAGCCACCCATATCCTGGGCTGCATCAAAAGCCAGCAGGTCGAGGGACATGAGTCTGCCCCTCCACTCTGGTTAGACCCCATGTTCTGGTTTCAGCTGGGATAAAGTTAGTTTTCTTTCTAGTAGCTGGTATGGTGCTATGTTTTGGGTTCAGTATGAGAAGAATGTTGATAGCACACTGATGTTTTCAGTTGTTGCTAAGTAGTGTTTAGACTAAGTCAAGGATTTTTCAGCTTCTGATGCCCAGCCAGCGAGAAGGCTGGAGGGGCACAAGAAGTTGGGAGGGGACACAGCCAGGGCAGCTGACCCAAACTGGCCAAAGGGCTATTCCAGACCATGGGACGTCATGCCCAGTATATAAACTGGGGGAGCTGGCCATGGTGGGTGGATTACTGCTTGGTAACTAACTGGGCATCAGTCAGCAAGTGGTGAGCAATTGCATTGTGCGTCACTTGTTTTGTATATTTTAATGCTTTTATTAGTATTGCCATTTTATTATTATCATTATTAGTTTCTTCCTTTCTGTCTTATTAAACTGTTCTTGTCTCAACCCATGAGTTTTACCTTTTTTTTTATTATCTCCCCCATCCCACTGGGTGGGGTGGATGTGAGTGAGCAGCTGCGTCGTGCTTAGTTGCTGGCTGTGGTTAAACCACGATGCCCCACCTGGAGTACCAGCTCTGGACTTCTCAGCACAGGAAAGACATGGACCTGTTGGAGCAGGTCCAGAGAAGGGCCACAGAAACAATCAGAGGGAGGGAGAGATGTGTCCTATAAAGACAGGCTGAGAGAGCTGGGATTGTTCAGCCTGGAGAAGAGAAGGCTTCAGGGAGACCTTATAGCAGCCTGCCAGCACGTAAAGGGGGCTTATGAAAAAGTTGAAGACAATCTTTTTAGCAGGGCCTGTTGTGATAGGACAAGGGGTAATGGTTTTAAATGAAAAGAGGGTAAATTCAGATGAGATACACGGAGGAAATTTTTTATGATGAGGGTGGTGAAACTCTGGAACAGGTTGCCCAGAGAGGTGGTAGATGCCCCATCCCTGCAAATGTTCAAGGTCAGGTTAGAAGGAGCTCTGAGCAACCTGATCTGGTTGAAGATGTCCCTACTCATTGCATGAGGGTTGGACTAGACGACCTTTAAAGGTCCCTTCTAAACCAAACTATTCTATGATTCTGTGAAAAACAGTCAGGACAAAGATAATCTTTGACCTGCTTATATGTAATGTATGCACTCTTTCTAACTACTCCATCTTTGGTATTTCCTGCAAACCTTGTACTGAGGTCCTGGCCTCACCCGAGCTGCAGGGCAGTGGCTATTTCTCCATTTACCCCACTGGCAACAGAACAGCAGACCTCTGCAAAGGACAAAACAGGCATTCCTAAATAATGTATTTCTAATGAGCATGACTGGAAATCACGAGAGGTGTCCTAACGTTTGCACACCACATTACAGATGATACAATTCAGCCACCAATTAAAAGGATCTTATCAGGCTTTTTAAGAGATGCACGTTTTACACACTGCAGAGACATTTCTTGCCCAAAAGACAGCAGGAAAAAATGCTCCAGGTACCAAGACAGGAAAATTCTCACAAACATCTTTCCTACACTATAACCATCAAAGGTGTTACTCTGGGTAATTGGTTTTTGTCACAAGGCATTATAGCTTCTTGCATGTTTTCAAACCATAGAAACAAAGCATTGCAAGATCTTTCACCGCTGTCTCATCAGGAGATCAGTCTGTTCCCCTCAGCCACTGAGGAGTTTCTGTAAGAGCCCTTACACCTGTGTCACTACAGTTCTTTCTATTTAACCCCTTCTGGAAGCTCATTTAGAAACCACTACTTGCAGGGCAGGCAGAAGTAGGCTTACCTGTCTCAACAGAGCTCCAGCATTTCTGGCTCTTCAGTAGCTATTTAATCTTTGGGCCCTCAGGAGGCAGGAACCTAGCTGTTTTGGAGCAGATTCCCCCAATTGTCTCCGTTAATCTTATTATTGTGTGCTAAGGTCCAAGGATCTTTTACAGCCCAGACAGAGGTTTCTGTAGCATGCAGCTCAGCTCAGTGCCCTCTGTGGGGCAGAGGTACAGGGAACAGAAATACGTGGCAAATTACTGGAATTTGTTGTTTGCTGTTGTGTTTAGAAGGCTGCTACCTGTCCCTTTACAGCCTGCTACTGGCCCAAACCAAGCCTGCTGCTATTATCTTTATCAGTCTAGAGAAGGTGCGACACCACCAGACAGTTTTTCTAAGCCACTAGGGCAAAAGGATGCATATTACATCTGTCTCTGCCCAGGGATGGATTTCAGCACCTCACAGTCTGTCACAGCAAACATTGCAGCCCTGTCAGTGGTGACGGTAAAGGTTTCCCCCTAAACTGAGTAGAGGGAGAGCTGCAGTTACAAATAGCAGCTCAGGCAATCAGTTCCAATTAAAGAGTAATTCAGTGACAAATAAAACTCCAGGCATTACTGAGTTCCCATTTTAGTGAAAGAAAAAAACCCCCAAACTTCCAAATATATCAGATCTACTTACATTATTTCATTATTATTAATTAGGATACTCAGGCAAAGCAGACCAAGCCTTTATTAGCTGAAGCAGCAGTTTGGCAGCAACTGGAGTTTTATTTCTCATTGATTAAGCAATAGATACAAGCTGAACCAGTAACCTCATGTGAAGGGTATTGTTGCTGAATGCCTAGCAGATTTGTGTGAATTCTTATTGCCACAGGACAGGTAGAACTATCTACGTTGCCCAGGGTAAAACTGCATGAATGACTCTGAAAGGAGATGCTGCTGCATCAACATCTTGGCAAATAATTGTTAATTCATCTTAGTGTGAAATCTTTTTACATCTCATGTAAAATAAGCCACTTTTGTGGGAGGGTTGATGCAAGAATATTCCCCTTTCAGTGCACTGATGGGGTTAAGTGCTGCCTTTTGAGTGTCAAAAATGGACAGTGATTCAGTGGACTTCAGAGAAAAACCTGCTCTTCCTTTGCTAATCCCTGCTCTGCCAGAAATACTGAGCGAGTACCTGGAGAAACGTCCCACCACGGATGATGACACACAGTCCTGCACCCACCGGCTGCACAGCACCTAGAGAGAAGCTCTGGCAAATCCAGTCCTGTCGTCCCCAGATGTCAACCTTGTCCCAGTGCCTAGAAATAACACCTCTGTAGAGGAGCTGGAAGAAGAAAACATTTGTTCATGGTCGGGTGGGGGCATACTGGTTTAAACCTCTGACGAAGATGAATTTACAGTGATACGTCTGCTCTGGCATTGTAGTGGCTGAGGTGCAAACAGTTCATTGCTGACACTGCTGTGAGAGAACTAATCTGCAAAATAGAGCATCCTAAACCACAGCAGCTTTTCGCCTCAGGGAACGTGAGGCAGGGTGCTTAGATGCACTGGTTTCTATTAATTGCCTACTTAACTCCAAAGAGCCAGACGTGGCCATTTCATTTAAACTTACGTTTTTACAAACTTAAAATAGAATAAAATATAGGTTATAGCAAGAGTTGCCTAAAAACTTGTTAGACTTCATTTCCCTGTCTTGCAATGTGATGTGAGAATGAAATGATGGCAGATATGGAGACACATGTATAAAAAAGCCTTTCTTGAACATTCCCTTTGCCCAGCGTTCAGGACTTACTTACATTTGACATGAATGTCATGGTCTTCACAGAACAGACCTTGCCCAAAAGGTTCAAGCTCTGTCTTGCATAAGCATAAAAATAAATCATAACTAACACTTCATAAACTAGTAAGCTTACACTGTGTGCTGCTGCTTTTTCCTAAAAAGCCAGGAATGCAAATACCCATCTGGATGTAAAGTGGGTTTGAAATGGCTACAGAGGAGATTTTCTGGGCAAACAGAGGCATGCTCTTTATTTGTGGTCGATGAATTTTCCTCTCATATAAACCCCATAGCTGGGCCCAGCTATAGCAGAAAACAGTTATTAAAATCTGTTTTGTATTTCAGAGAATGCATGATCTTGGTCAGTAACACTTGGGACTTTCTTTTACCGTGTGCTGCAAAAGCAGCCTGGGATGCAAGCGGATTCTTGAGGCAGAAGGCAGATATTTTCTCCATATCTGATGTATTGGTTGTTGCCTGGTAATTAGTGGATCCCATTTTGCCTTATGATTTCCAAGTGAAATTCTCCTTGAGTGGAGCCTAATCTGTGCTTGGGTACAATGACCTGTGCAAACAGAGGCAGAATTTCACACTGCAAAAAAGAGCCTCCCATGACCTGTTAAGAGATGGAGTTGTTGAAAACAAACACTGGAAACAATTTTTAAGTGCCTGACGATGCATTATTCAAACTTTAACAGCCCTGCTTCAATACAAAGTGGGATAGCCACTGACTGTTGCAGTGCTGTGCGAGAACGCAGAACATTTCACCGCAAAAATCCGGTCTCGTGGGCTGAACGAAGGCTCTCCAGTGCACTTGTTTTCCAGCGATTTGGGGACTGAGCCCGAGGGCAGCACAAGGTCTATTTAACTGCATTTCCTGCAGGCAGAGACTGAAGCAATATTAGAAGCAGACTGCACTGGCCTGTAGGAAGCTCACACTGTTGGATTTGGTGTTTTTTTTTTTTTTCTCAGCTGCCTGCCAAAGCCCCTGATGTTCCAACTTTACCCCAACAGGGAGACAGAGGAAGGAGAAGGAGATGTAATGGCAGATGGCAACCCACAAGGAGGCGAGAACTGCATACTGCACTTTGGCACTCGGTGACAAGGACAACTTTACAGTAACCTAGTTTGCTTATAAATTGGATGAGGATTATTTGCCACTTTTTTTCCTTCCCCTTCTTCAGTCAGATCATTGCAAGGCATGCTAAAAAAATTTAATTAATTAATTGACTTAGCTCTAGGAAGCTGTATTTCTAATGCTGACGAGACATAAGAGAACTGATTTTAATGTTGTTAAGCCAGACATTGTTGTGTTATTTCAGGCTTTGATACAGTTTCAATGTGTAGATGAGCTGGGGGACAAATTTCCTTACCCAGTAAAGCACCAATGAGTTGCTCAGTCATCACTGTTACCTGGCCTGAGCGCCCCAGAAGTCTGCAGAAATTCAGCAGAGGTTTTTCTGTGCTTTCTGCAACTCTTTGCCTTCAAACAGAAGTGTGTTCGATGAAGGCAGACAACAGGTAAGGGAAAAGGAAATTTGGCTTTCTCATAGTTTTCTGAAAAATGGTTCTCCTGTCTGCTTCTGTCCATTAAAATTAACTTGCTATCTAAATGGATCTTGTCTAAATTAATTGTGCTGTCTCCGTGTAGTGTTTCCCCAAGGAATGGACTGAAATACTGTTATGTCTTTGCCTGTTCTTGGCTGATTGAGATATTAATTAATTATATGAATAAGCCTAGGAAAATAAAAGTAGGTTTCTGTCTTAACTCATGTGACTAATGGGGGCTAATGCCTCACGTGTGGAGCTTGCCAGTGGTCACTTTGCTGCATGACCTGGCCCACTACTCCGTCGTGCCCTAGCTGGTCGGGGCAGATGCAAAGAAGAAACGGGGAGACTCGTGCGTGGTGCGGGCACCGCAGCCGGCAACGGGCACGGGTGCTCTGCCGGGTCCTGGCCACAGGGCCGTCCTCTCTGTGCTGAGCTGCCCTGGTGTCTATTCAGACTGGTTTTGCAAAATTCGTCTGGGCTGGGCTTAGTGTCCCAAGGCTGCTGCCTCGCTTTCTGCTCAGGGCTCGCTCTTTAGGTGATCGTTTGTTCCTGCCCTGCCTGACGTAGCTACATCCCGCACGTGCCGGAGCCTGGCAGAACGCCTTTGGACAAGCAGGGAGCCTTGGAGTCCAAGATGTTGCTTTTTTGAAACTCCTGGACAAGCAGAACCCCTTTTCTGATCCAGCAAAAGGAACTGTGAGTGCTCTGCAGTGCTGACGTATTCTTGATGATTGAGATGGACACGGCAGCCTTGCTTTCTCTTTGGTTGGTTGTTGTTTGCTCATTTTACAAGGCCTCTCCAGGATTTTTAGCTACCGGAAGAACTTCCTTATTGACACTCCTATTCTTCCCACGGTGTGGAAAGCAAACACCTGAATCATATAAGCTTACCTTGGCTCTAAGCTGAGGGGAAGGTAAACGTACATTTTCTCTTCCACTAGCTGACATAGAACATTATATATATCTGCATATAAAATCATAAATATTTAGTTAGAACAAGAAATGAGTACTTAGTATTGTTTAGAAACGTTAAAATTGCAAACTTAATAGTTACAATGGCTGTTTTATGCTGCTCACCAGTGAATGCTTTATGCTCCTGCAATAAGCCTATTTCCAGCGTGCTTATTAAAAAGAAAGAAAAGCATTTAAACATTTGAAAAACAGAACTTACTTTGTAATTTAGCTATGACCGGTAACATTTGCATTTCAAAACTCAGACTTGATTTGAAAATAACCATATTCCAGGAAAGTAGGTGTTAAAATGTCTTCTGTGTTTGGTCCAAAACTTCCTCTCTCTGTATGCTCTGCAAGCTTGTGTAATTCATATTCAGCTGAATACACTGAGAAGGGTTTAGGTGTTTGCTTCCCACAACATGAGAAATTCTTTCAGACATAGTTGGGATTTACCAGGTCCCTCAGTTTCCCATCACAGCGTTGGTGCAGCCCAGAGCCCGCGGGAGGGAAGCAGCACTGTTTGTGACACCTGAACGTCTCAGAAATGCTCAGGCTCTGCTGCTGGCTCCTCTGAATTAAATGCAGAGCAACTCATTGACTTTGATGCTGCTGCCTTGTATTGCCCCTGACAGACTAAGAGCACAACTTGGTTCTGTGTAACTGTCACCTTGCTGATTTTGCACAATTGCTTTGCTTGAAATGATGAATAATGCCTGGGTAGTGTAAATTCCCCAGGGACCGTAGCAGACGCTATCAACTCTGCCGGTGGTATTGAGGCATCTGGGAAATTCTTTTATTTCCACACTTTATGCTTTAAGAACTTGGACACTTGATTGTAAAGGAGTTTGCTTTAAGAGACTGCAAATTCCAGAAGACACACAGATAGCACTGAAATTTTCTCAGACAATTAATAATAATGACTGAAGAAGCTGAGGAACAGGAAGCATATTCTCCTGTCTGTAGCCTACACAAGGAAAAAACAGATTTGACTCAGCATCAGCATTCAATATCTATTTTTCATATGCCATCTATTGTCTGTGGCAGGGAGGTCCTGCCTTTGAACAAGATACCCCACAACCCACAAGCAGTTTTTATTTTTTTGAAGAGCAAAAGCATATTCAAGCCCTGATGACTCTGAAACTTTGCTTAGGAGTGCTGTAATTAGAGCTTGTGTCTCTTTACTTCAAGCTTTGGATCTGCTTAGGAAACCTGGAGGCTTGGCTCTAAAACCAGCATTCGTGTTAAGATGCTGTGCTAGTTACACTCGAGATTTGTCAAAACAATCTAGCCAACTCTGATAGGAAACCAGAAGCAAGAAGGAAAAATTTGGCTGAATTCCTATATCCAAATATTTTTACAGCATGAGAAATTGGGCTAATAATGCTTCTGTCTGGTTAACAGCTGTCAAAGGATGAAAAATAAGCTACTGGGAATGTAGTCAATCACTCACTCCTTTTAATGTGGTGTGAAATCCATAAAGGCATTTATACTGAATCTTAATGTGTTTTATGGAAAAATCACTGGTAGCTGTGTTGAAGAGATGCCAATTTTTAACAAGCAGCGTCTGGTGCTTTCCGGGCCACTCTACGCATGTGTGTTCGATAGGGAAAGATGAGTTTGCACTCTGTTTGCCTCTGGGAATGCATGTTTAGTAACATTCCCTCACTTCCCCCTCTGCTTGAGGTGGGTCACCAGGACATAAGCTTCATTCACAAAACCCGCATCTGAGCCTCACGCAATTCCTCTCTGTCGGCGACTGCAGTTTTTACCTGCAAGCGGGACGACGGCTCCTCTCCTGGCAAAGCACACACGCTGCAGTCCTGCAGACGCGGCAGCACCCAGGGACAGAATAACCACAAGTCCTACTGATTTCGCGAGACTCTTTTTCTAAGACAGCGAAGCAGGTGTAGCACCATTTGCAGGGCTGTGGCCCCAAGTTGTGTGCTGTATTCTGTAACCAGCGGGTCATGCTAACGCTTCCCTGCATGACACAATGAGATATTAATGTGTGTGAAGAGCTCAGTGCTGAACTGCATGCAGAACAGCCTATATATAGCAATAGATAGCAGCTTTTTAAATCAGGATGGCAATTTTTGTGACCGATAGCATTGGGAAATGAAGTGCTCAGTGATTGCGCACAGACAACACGTGGCTCAGGTTGCTGAAGGATTTGTGTTTCCCTGTGGCCCTGCTCTTCACTGGGGTTTGTTGGATGGATACAGCTGGATACAGCTGGATACAGCTGTGATGGTCATGGTCTGTGGCATCTTCCTCATCCTGCCCCAGAGGAGATATACTGTGTCTGGTGGTGCTAATGTGTGGGCTAAAGCCCCCTTTGGTCACCCTCCTCCTCCGGATCAGCAGACCCACTGCAGGTTTTAGGCTGGTGAATCCTGGGTGACCGCAGGGAAGCTCATCCTGCCCAAAGCACTCATACATGGAACCAGAGCCAGTCCCAAGGTTTTCTGCCATTGTTTAAGGTAGAAGCACCATGTGAAATGTAGCTCATGACACTCCCTTCTTTACATCTCCACCAGTTCATCTGACTATCAAAATCAGGTAGCCATTAAAGGCCACTCTCAATGGTAGTTTTACACTATATAAATCTACAGTCCTAGGGACCTGAGTAGGTGATAGCCCCTTTCCCAGAAACTCACAACCACTTGAACCTCACTCCCCTTTCTCAGGACATAGAGTCATTTTGTGGTCTGCGGCTCACCTGGTATGCTCAATCCGGGTGATGGTTTTAATTAATTTTATAGGAACAGACAGGAACAGAAACAAGCCAGTACCCCAACTATACACCGGCATGTAACTTCCATGCATGAAAATTGTAAAAAAAAACCCAGAAAAATACTGAATAGACTCTCGCTGTTTTCTTTTCTGTTGGTTACCTTTACCTAGTGATCTGTAGTGGTGAGCAGTTACTATTCCTCAAATCGATCATTTACTCAGTTTCATAATGTATGTTTCCCATGTAACTTAAGGCTCCGGTCCACACTTTCTCATAGCTCCACAGTACAAATTATACAAATCGAGGCAATAGTGATGATTAGCAGGGGGATCACCCCCAGAATATCTTCCTGATGTCTTGTCACAATGAATTCTCCTTTCCAAACTGGGAAGGGCACTGGCACAGTCATAACAGGTCAGCCCAAAATAGAAAGTAAGCGTCTCAGAATGGCTGTAGGGCTAACAGTGGTGTCACGGTTCCTGTCCAGCCTGACGCCATCAGTATAATAAAAGCTGTGGTTTCAGCTGAGTTCCTTCCAGACATTAGTTCAGAGTGCAAAAACTACCCATCAGAACCAGGGTCTGCGGAGGAAATGACCAGGGCTGAACAAGCATGATGGTTAACCCCATTCAAAAGAGGAGGTCACCTGTAAGGCAAATACACATTAAACAGCTGTCTGCAGCCTGCTAAGCCAGTGACCAAATAGGAGCATTGGACTTCCAGTCCCTTAGCTCTCAGAAACATAACTGTTCCTGAATTGTTTCTGAATTTATGTACTGCGTACCACGCAACTAGTACTAAATATATTATACCAAACCAACATTCATGCTTTCTTTGCTCTATTTATTCATTTTCCTCTTTTAACTTAGATCAGCTCCCACCCTCCAGAAACTGCATCTTACAGTAGCATTGTATATTAGTGATACACAAAATTTGGAGCCTTTCCTGATATAACCCCTGAGTTCCAGTGTGCTGTTTTTTTATTCAGCTAAACATATTATGGCCTTGTGCTTCTCCCTTTCACTCATGCCAGAAAAGATACATCATTTGCTTCATTAAGATCCTACCTTGTAACATGCTGGTTTTCCTACTGGATGACAAGTTCCCTCAGCTTCCACTGAATTCAGTAGTGATGGGAGATGCTTATGAGACTGAGCCTGAATTCTCAGCTAAGTGAAGCATTTGGGGTTTATTTCAGTCCCACCTAATTCAGTGGGGCTTAAATATAATTTTAAACAAACATTTAAGTACTTTGCCAAATGCAGCTAGACTGCTGAACATAGGTCTCAACAAGAAACTGTTTTCTATTTCTTGTCATGATAACATATTTTGACACACTGTTATGGTACTAAGTCAGTCATATAATCTTTAACACATTACAGCCAAGAGAGAAGTCAGCCTGCTGTACTGAAATTCGTAAATAAGAGTCATCTGTAGCTGAAAATCAGCTACACCCATTTTTATATTAAAAAAGTGCGATGCCCCTATTCCCGGAGAACTCTTTCACTTCTGTATCTCCAAGGAAGCTCCAACTAGTAGGAGTTAGGCAGCCAGTGAAGAGACAGGGTGCACAGACTTCCAGAGGGATGTTTTGCCCCCGTTTGGAGAAGGCAATGTCACACGTGGGATGCCCATTAGGTGCCCGAGGGCACGAGCATGCCTAAGGAGCACAGGGACCCACTTACACACCACAAAACCTCCTGAAGACCGCTGTGGCATTGACCAGACGTTTTATACAGCCACATATCTTCCCCCAAATACATCCTTTTGTCGTTTGGTTTTAATTACTATGTTTCGTGTATGGTTTCTCTTTCATTTAACTTGAATCTTTGTTCCAGCATTACGGCTACAGTACAGAGTGTTTCCTTGTTGCTCCTGCAGTTACTTTTGTCTTCCCAGCTTTGGTTACTTTTGGGGAATTATCTAAATTATTCCTTAGAGTGTTTGTGGTAATAAACCATTGTCTAGTTGCTAGTTTCTCCCCTCAAATCCAGATACGAAAGCAGTAGGTGTTCTAGAAATGACTGTGAACCTAACACTCGCGATGGTTACGTATATATGGAATTGTTCATCCGGCGATCAGCAGCGTGGGCTTATCGCATGCAGGACAATTACATTCTTCCAGTCCGCTCCCGAGACGCCTGAGAGGCTGTACGCAGACACCCAGGCCGGCGAGGCTTCCCAGGCTGGCAAGCCTCAGTCCCACAAGGAGAAAGCTTTAGGAAGAGGGAGGGACGGGCGGCAAACCCATCTCTGCACGTTAAGGGTGAAAATACCATTCCGCCACTAACTCTGAGTAGTGCCCGTTATCAGACCACGGAGACTATCCCAGCTGTGAAGCCCTGGTCCCCGCTACCCCGGTGGGGAACCACAGCAACGCTGCAGGCGCCGTTCCCCGGCCGGGCCGGCTCCCCCGCGGCCGCGGCCCCCGCGGGGACTGTGGCGGCCCTCGGCCCCCGCGGGGCCCCGTGGGCGGACGGGGGAGAGCAGGAGCTGCCCCAGCCCCGCTCGGCGGCGGGAGGAGCTGGGGGGGGGCCCGGGGGGGCCGGGGAAGGGTCTCCCTCCGCCCGCGCTTTGCCCGTTGTGCCGGGAGAGGGAGCAGACACCTGCGCGTCCCCCGGAGGCTTCGTGCAACGTCCCCGCAGACCCGCGAAGCTCCGCGTTTTCCTGACTGCAGAGGCAGAAGCGTGTTGAGCTCTGTAGTGGGTCTGGCTGAGATGGAATTCATTCTCCCCACAGCAGCCCTCATCGTGCTGTGTTCTGCACTGGTAGCTGGGAAGGTGTTGATGACACACCAGTGTTTTGGCTGCTGCTGAGCAGGGCTGGCACAGCATCGAGGCTGCGTCCCCAACATTTTTTTTTTTGCCCCCTCAAGGGGAGGCTGGGGCTGGCAAGATCTTGGGAGGGGACGTAACCGGGACAGCTGACCTGAACTAACCAAACAGATATTCCATACCATATGACGTCAGCTCAGGTATAAAAGCTAAATAAAGG